>OMNN01085686.1:0-14884 GCA_900302755.1 Chromis chromis
GATAGATGTAAGTTGGCAACAGTGAGGGGTCCAGGACTTAGCCAAGGACCAGCCGACATGTCAAGTACTTCTGAACCCCAACTCCATCAACACATTAATAAATTCCCCCCAGAACACTCAAAATCTATAGAATATATAAGCAGCAACATGGATCTAAACAATTGTGTTATTGTACCAGCAAAAACTACGAATATGCACACCTAACAGTCTGTGTGGGAGACATGAAGGTACCTGCATTCGATATACAGGAACATTTTAAATGGAAATTGCACCAGATTGTACCACACACATCAGGAGAGACAGTCACAGATGATGTCCATGATGTCTGCACGTCCTAAATCCAATGTCCTAACAACTGTGGCAGGGGCTGAAATTCTGCTTTGCAACTTCATAGCTAAACACAATCTGCTGTTGGCTGTAGCAGAACACCTGGCTGAACTCTTCCCCTCTAAATGTTGAAAAGATTCTCTGATAACCCATGTTACTAATATATACATCCAGAAGCAGTTTAATTGGGGGGGAAATCCATATAATGTACAGGCATTCTGTATATGCTGACTTGTGTGGTCTGTGCTGCTGGTGTGAGGTGTGTGTGTGTGTGTGTGCTGCTTTTTACTCACTGGTGGTCCAGCCTCGCCAAGTCCGGGAGGACCGGGAAGCCCTGGCTGCCCCTGGAAACCAACATCACCCTGCAAAATGCACAAGAGCGAGAGGAGAGTCCAAATGGGGTGAGACACTGGTAGATTATTCTGTTGGCATGACTCCATCTTCTATAACAATAGGGTGGCAGTCTCACCTTGGGTCCCGGAAGGCCGATCCCTGTTTCCCCTTGGATTCCAGGTGGCCCAGAAAGTCCCCTTTCCCCCTATAAAACACAGGCAGGGACAGACATGTGCACACAGAGAGGCATAAACAATTGCACATATAGCTGTGTTGCTGCTTGTTTTGGCATATGTAGAGCAGCAACGCAGTCCCAAATGTCTTTAATGTTTCACTCCACACCCATAAACCCACATAAATGGCTGCAGTTCCTCTAATATTCAATGTGTGTCTGTTCTAATGGGGGTTCAGACATGTACTATGGGGTTCCTTCATTCCTTTAGTCAAGTCTTTATTGGTAAAGAATGCGATTATTCACTGAGAAGCTGTAAATCACAGTCGCGGTGTGCAGCGGGAGGGCATACGAGAGTCGTGAAGAGGGCGTGGAAATGTTAGTAGGCGCATACCGGCACTTTTTTTCCCCTCTCCCTTGCCCTTTAAAGCAAGTTGGGACAATGTTTAAAGCCAGACATTAGTCTGCCATTCAGGTGATATAGGATGACAGCCAGACTATCAACATGAACATTCTTCCAAAATAATTAAGGAGGGAACACTTGGTGGGGAGTGTGGGCTCATGGCGGAATTGGCAGGTATAAGAGGGGAGAGGGGCCAAAAAGTATGAACAGACAAATAAGCTGACAAGGTAATAACAGATGAGCTAGTTGAGAGCCGCTCCAAATGTTCCAGTGGTGATGGATCATAATTCATAAATAAGTGTTCAAATATTATAGGCTCAGCGTTAGCAGTTTATAGGACATACATGACATTTGTGACATTTTTACACCAGTGTTGTGTGATTTTCAATGTCAACTTTGTGTTTAATGTTATTCCAAGAAAAGAAAAGAAAAAGCAAGAACAGAGAAAACCCATTATTATGGCCCATTCTTTCACCTCTGCCACACCACAGGTACTGTGGTCATTCATGGTCTATATTGCTGACAAGAATGCTCCTTTGTTACAGCCATATAAGAGACTTAATTCATACCAGACTGGGAATCACATTATGTATCCAACCAAAAAACCCAGGGGTCCTTCGATATGCATCTGGTTTTAAGACTGTGGGTCACCTTTGATCAACACATTTGGGCAGGAGGAGAGGAAAAGCCAGTATCTGGCTCAGAGTACATTTTCACTGATGTATAAAAGAATGTTTGACTTCTGTCTCTGAAATCCAAACACATCACTGAGAAAAAAGGAAAGACTGGCTTTAGCTTTAAAGGTTCTGTGTGTGAATATTCAGAGAAATTGGATGTTGCTAAAGCACCAGCAGCTTAGACCAAAACAAAAGGACACATCGGCCAAATCTCCCCCCAGCTTTCACTTTCATTCACAACCAGACAGGTTGGTGCATGAGAGCCAGCAAACAAATAATCCAGCCACAACCATTAGCCCAGGTTAACATCGTAAGATACAACGAATGGAGGTAGTGAGTTGTTGGAAAAACATTAGCGTCATTTTACCTGCCTCTCCTTCTCTTTGCTCGGTGGAACAGACACGAGTAGAGAAGGAAGAGCAAAACAAAGCCTTGAAACAGTGGTAGAGACTCTTACACTGAGCTGAAATGAAAGTGCACCAGTAGAAAGCTGGTCTGCACTTTTGCTTTGCCAGTTTGGTGTGGGAGGTAACTCTAGATCTGTTATAAACACCGGGAGAGTTTCAAAGAGAGGGATTCACATGCATTAGTCTGACCTACTGGATGTCGACTGTGAATATCAGTCTGCCATTGGTCACAAACGTCACACGGCTTTCTCTTTCGCCTACGCTATCTGCATGTTACTATTTTCAAAATCCCCTTCACAATGGGAAACAACAACCTCTAGGCTCGCAAACAGCCTCACTAAAAATATGAAGTTTTCTCGACGATTTGCATCATGCAATAAGGCAGAGCTGCTAGTTTTGTGAAATACTCATTTTTATGACAGTGCTGTGTGCAAATATTACAACTAAATAACTCCACCCATCACTATTTCAAGGGGATACTGTTGCCTCATTGTTTGCGTTGCTCCGCTTAAGACAATTGCAATTTTTAAATCATGCAAACAAGTCAAGCCTTTTCCCCTTATAGCAGCCCTTATAGAAGCTGACAAGACATGGAGCACAGAACCTCAGATTACAACACACAAAGTTCTACATTTACCTATATTTAAACTTTTTATGCAAAGATCCCTTTTTGTCAGATGCACAAACGTAAGTTAATATACATACTACATATGTGTAAGGAAATAGTAGTGATCTAGAGTCTAACATTTGGCTGCCCAGTCCGTTGATGCAAAGATAGCATTGTGTAGGATCCATTGGAATAAACTAAATATTCGTCATCTTCTTTTAAAATGGTTTTCCAAACAGCTGCCATCAGTGGATGTTTGTTACAGAGCTCTCTTCTTCAGCAGGGAGAATGGTCATTAGGGTTTAAATCTGGCTTGTCCAGTCTGAGACCCTGCAGTTTTTGTCACTGATAAAAGCTTGGGTTTGATGGGTTGGTGTGTTTGGGGTTATTGTCTTGTTGCAGGATGATGGTACAGCCACACACACAGCCATCATGAGGACACAGCCAGACAAAATATGTGTATTTACATTTCAACCTCACTGATTTCAAGTGAGCTAGTTCCAGAAGCAGCCATACATGCTTCACTGATGAGGTGCTATAGTCTGGATCAGGGCCACTTCCCACATTTCTTGTGCTATGTTTCTCAATGTTTTGTTTTCTGTTCTTACAGGGGAGCTGTTTTTCTGTCAGTCAGTTTGCTGGTCTTTATGCTGGTGTTTGCCTTCTGGCAACACCTGTCAGTCAGTGGTTAACTTACAGCTGCATACCTGAAACCGGTAGCAGTCAACACAGCACAGCCATTTTTGTGACAGTAAAGTGCACGTTGAAGACTATTTATGTGAGGTGACAATCATTTATTTTACACTCATCTTTTGAATTAAGATCAAACACCTTGAAAATTTGGCATCAACATCAGATTTCACACTACTGTTAACCTTTTTTTTTTTAGGACAAATGAATGTGGCGTGGTGCAGTGGCAGAGTGCAGAGTGGAGGTGCACCAAGTTCACATTTCTTGAACTTTGACTGGAGGCGTGCTGACCTTTGTGGGAGCAGCTAATCACTGATGACACTTATTTGAACTGAAAAGATGGATGACAAAGTAATTAGCTACTTGTGAAGTGTACGATAACAAATGAGCCCTATATCCAGACCACAGACTGTATATAAAAGACGGACACAGCCACTGTGACATTTCCACCTGTTTTGAAGCCAGGAGTTTTTGAAGCTGGATGTGATGATTGAGGGGTTGCTGTGACTGAAATGCAATAAAGTAGCGACCTGCCCCAAAACATACCTTGTTTTATGGTCTATTTTTCTCTGAATAGGACCATCATTTACACAATGAACAGCATGCTGTTTTAAAGGAGACCTGAATCTAAAAATTACAACATAAACTCATGAGTAAAATATTTGCTAAAGTAAGAGATAAAGCATAGACTTCTATAGAATTGGACTTATTTATGCAACCAGAGGAATCATCGCCTGCTGGCTGTTAGAGAGAATGCAGGTTTAAGGCACTTCTGCTTTGGCTTCACTTTTCAGACACATGGGTTTTTATATACAGTCTGTGGTCAAGACCAGACAACCAGATTCTGTGCAATAGTGGGGTGGAGATGTGGTATTGAGGCCCTGCTTCCAGCCCAAATAAGAATACACACCCTTTTAATGTCAAATAGCCCAGCCACTGCAACTTGGACAGTGTTGGACTGTCCTGCAAACATAGCCAACCATTAGCATGTAGCTAAGGTGGTACCATTTAGGACAGCACCAGCAGGACTTTTGACACCTCCCAGATTTCAAACATTAGTTTAACACATTTCCAACAATAATTTCCGAAGCATGAAGAGGAGAACTTACTTTTTTACCCATCACACCCTCAGGTCCAATATCACCAGGTGGACCAGGCAAACCCTGAATTGTGAATAAGTATGAAAGCATTAGACATCAGGTGTTGCAAGGAAGTAGAGTTTTGTAGAACATGACACAACTGATCGTTCACTAGACCCTCCTTAACAGTGGGCCATCCAATCATATTATCCACCTGCCACAACTGAGTGAAAGGAATACAGTTAGTATGAGTTGGATATGTCAAGAGGTTTTTCGGCCTTGACTGCTACTGGCAGTCAGTTGATTAAAAAAAAAAGACCCACTGCTTTAAAAATCACTATAAATGAGTCGTAAATCTGCATATTTATAACTGTAAAGTGAATATGTGATGCTAGAATAGACAGGTGTGACAACGATAGCTTAGTGAAGGACCAGTTGGATTTGATAATAAAAAATAAGGAAAGTAGATTGAACCTGAAGTCCACGATTTCCTCTTGGGCCGATGGTACCTTCAAGACCCTGGAGAAAAATAATAAATCTGTATAATCCAAGATGATCATAAGGTGATGGTCTAAATATAGTGTGATAAAGAAGGTTAAAAGAATATGGAGAAGGTTGTTAACCTCTGATTCCCTTCAAATAAAACTACATATCATTTTATAAAAGTCATTAGCTTATGGTAAATGGATGAGTCAGTTCTTGCAATAAAATGAGGAAAAGAAAGAAAGAAAAAAAGAAAATTTAAACATGGTTTCAAGTTGTTACAACATTAAAAGGGCAACATACTCTATCTCCTTTAACTCCAGGCGTGCCACACTCCCCTCTCTCTCCCTGAAAAAGAATAAAAACCAGTTTAGTGAGGCATTAGCATTGTGTTATTTTACACTATTTCAGACTTATAATCAGATTCCATAGCTTTACAAGGAGCAAATTATCTTGGAATAAAAGACTTTAATATCCCAGCCAGGAGCTGGTTTGCAACATCTAACGCCATGGGATTTACGCAATTAAATCTCTTTTGGGTTGAATTCCTTCGAAAAAAAACAACAAAGTACTGACGGATGGTTGTAAACATGTTTCAGATGAAAAGAGGAGAGGAAAATGGGCTAATGTTTGTAGTGTCTCAGCACTTTATCACGTCTGGAAAACATAATTCTCAAGTTTCTCTCACTGTTGTAGATTTTCCACAAGCGTGGGAACCCCTTACTCTGAGAAACCATAGGAACGTAGAGACCACAGAAGAATCCATACAATACCTTCTCTCCTTTGTATCCCGGTTTTCCCTGTGTGTACAAAACAATTATGTTAAGTCAGGAAGAGACAGAAAAAGAGCATCAGTGCTGTCACGCAGACCACAGAAAAAGACTTCTTTCTCAGCAATAATTCATGTTGACGACAAACTGGAGCAGTTTTCATAATGTACTTGTCAATCTTGTTCTTCTTGAATAAAGACCCTCAGCTCACCTCTGATCCTTCCCGTCCTGGAAGTCCACTGAGACCACTCTCGCCCTACACAAAACAGGAGTTTGGTTTAGCCTGCAAAGGTAACCCACCTTGTTTGCACATGTATCAACAGTTTTTTTTTTAAAGATAACTAGGGGTTTGTGAGCAGGCGGCACCTTCATTCCTTTTGGGCCGGGGCTTCCATCCTCTCCAGGACGACCCTTTTTGCCCTGCAGAGAAATGAGAACAAATACAGCCACAGAGAAAGAAATGACAAATCCATGCAAAATATTCAGTAAACACTATTCTGAGGAATTCTATTTACTCTACAGCAAATATACAAAGTTTGAAACTTGCCCTTAGACTATATACAGATTAAGAAAAAGCAGGATATTGTACGCTGTGTCAATATGAGGAGCTACACATTAAAATGGGTTCACCAGGGACGTAAAGTATTAGATATATTCTCTCTCAGTATATAGTTAGGAATAGGAAAACTAAAAAGGTAAGGGAGTTTAAAAATAAATATATATATATATGGTAAATGATCTGCACTTATATAGCGCCTTTCTACCTTAGTGGTACTCAAAGTGCTTTACAATGTGTTTCTCATTCACACACCAATGGTGACAGAGCTTCCATACAAGGTTCCTGCCTGTCTTTGGGAGCAACTTGGGGTTCAGTGTCTTGCCCAAGGACACTTCAGCATGCGGAGGAGACCCGGGATCGAACCGCCAACCTTGCGATCAGTGGCCAACCCGCTCTACCACTGAGCCACAGCCGCCCATATATAATTAAGACAAACCGTCCTTGACCCTAATAATATCTCCAGCAAATGAAGGGTAAATGAAATAATGGGTTCATCAGTTTGGATGGCTTCACGCTACATCCTCTCTGAGTCGTGGCTGCAGAAAGACCCAGGCAGAGTTATGTATTATCTTAGCTGTAAATTCAGAACACTTTTGAATTAGTGACTGAAACAGAGCACCATGGCAAGCGCCTGAATAAGCCCCTCCCACTTTGCAATTGCATGAATATATTCTACCGTAGCTTGTTGTTTTTACACTTCGGTACTGCAATAAGTGTATTTTGAGCCCCCAAAATATAGGATATTATACAACTATTCCTTTAAAGACTTTTTCAGAGATGCAGTCCTTTCAGTCAATCTGACAGCATGTGAATGTGTCGACTTCATGTCTGAAGAAGCAGCCTTCAGCAACCCTAGAAGTTAGAGCTAGTAACATTTCTGTATTACTTTCAACACGGCACAAGTCTGAGCTGCATGAAGTTGTGCTAACGGACAGGCACGGGCACAGTACCTCCAGCTTTCTATAGAGTCCTTCCTCTGAGTTTATTAAATACCTGCACCATCAAAAAGCAGCAGGATCCATATCAGCTTCTCCAGAGCAGGAGAGTTGACTGAGTTTACAGACATGTAACAACAGCAGTAGCTTAACTAGAT
This sequence comes from Chromis chromis, assembly GCA_900302755.1. NCBI lineage: Eukaryota > Metazoa > Chordata > Actinopteri > Pomacentridae > Chromis > Chromis chromis. The sequence continues at coordinate 7,601 of OMNN01085686.1, forward strand.
TTAGTCTTTCATTTCTTAGAGGAATGTGATGCATATTGTCCAATCTAATGTGTATGACAAATCCCACATTGGTTCTCTCCGTCACTGTCGTGGGAATGTCTGAATGAAGCTGTATGCATCATTAACATAAAAGTGATCTATGACAGACAGAATTCTATCCCTTTAATAGATTAATGATGCAGCAAAGGGCTTGAACAGTCTCTGCTCCTCTGGGAGACACTTTAATATAGCTATGAATGGCAGGGTAGCAGCCGATCCATGGTATACTTTCATGTAATTATAGCCAATAATAGTCTCCCTTCTTCTTAGTAGCCGTTTTATTTTCTGCAAAACGCAATAAAGAGCTCTTTTAGTTTGGTGGAAGCAACATGTTTCAAGTCCATCATGGATAAAGGCCATTGAGTCTGTGAGCAGATGAGTCAGAGGGGACTTGAAGTTGTCTGTGTGACTAACAACCGTCTGGCTCTCCTCTCTGCTTTTCACGCGACTGTGCGTTTTCTTATCTGTTAAGCATCTCCCTCTCTGTATGTTTCCGTCTGCACACATTGCTTCCGTCAGTGAGCGCCTGCTGCCCCTGATGTGAAACAGCTTTTGTTCTGAGCATTAGATTTAAAGGGGGGTAATTACTCTGTTCTCATCCTGTGAAAATACATCAAAGCAAAACCGCAGTATCTAATTGTGGCTGACCTTCTCCGTGTAAATGAAAGGCATGCTCATAGCACGACATGGCTCTGGCAGGCCAAGAAAGTCATGCAGGTAACATCTTATCTTCCGAGCGCGTGTCCTCAAACAATCCCAAAGTGGCTGGATGCTTTTGGAAGACGTGAACCTGCTGTTTTCACGTGTAGATATATTTTTAGTCCTGTTCTCAATAAACCGTAGAAGGAATGTGCAGCTTTGCTCTCACTGCTGCAGGGAAACAGGGAAGCTCAAAACCACATGATTTACTAAACTCCAACCAAACCCTGCAATTATGTAGCCGGTTAGCATTAACGGGGCTTTTGTTGGCTATACTGTTCTTTATAGTGTTTCAAAATAAGCAATTTTGTGAGTAATTGTGTTTTCGCGACATGAGAAGAGCACATGTGGTTTTCAAATATTCTATGCCTTGCGGCTGTGGCTCAGGTGGTAGAGCGGGTTGTCCACTGATGGCAAGGTTGGCAGTTCGATCCCCGGTCCCCTCCACATGCCGAAGTGTCCTTGGGCAAGACTTGCTCCCAATGGCAGATTAGCGCCTTGCATGGAAGCTCTGTTGTCATTGGTGTGTGAATGTGTGAATGAGAAACACATTGTAAAGCACCTTGGGTACCGCTAAGGTAGAAAAAGGCGCTATATAAGTGCAGACCATTTACCATTTTATTGGATAGGACAGTGGATTGAGTCGGAAACAGGAGAGTGGAGAAGGACATGCGGTAAATGCCCAAAGTCGGAATCGAACCCACGACAGCCGCTATGCCTCTGCACTTGGGTCACGCAACATAACCATTAGGCTATCGGGGCACCCAACTGTTAGGAACTGTTATTAAAATGAGGATTTCTTCATTTTTTTCATTTTTTCATGTATTTATTTTACACAATCAATTCACGCAATTATGTATTCATTAAGTTCTTATTTGTATATGTAATTTTGGGCATGTTTGGACTCTATAGACTAAGCTGGATAGAAGGGATACTTACAGCAGGGCCACTGGGTCCCCTCTCACCCTTCTCACATGCACACTTGCTCTGGGCCAGAGGACACTTCAAAAACAGGAAAAGAAGCGTGAGACAGGCCATACAGAGGCACGAAGCAAAATATGTGAAGACACACCAGCAGTCTCAAGACTTACCCCTTCATCTGCCAATGCTGTCTGTGGAGCAAGAAACACAACAAGATGTTGTTAGATTTACTCCATATGGTTGATTTTACACTTTATTCATCTTATATAATATATAGATTTTTATGTGAGGTAACAGGGTTCAAAATCTGAGGTAAGCACATATTCTGGTTTTAATAGACGTGATGGAAACTGTAAACACCTGTTGCTCAAACCGCTAATTAAACTCCTGCACTGCTGGGCCAAGTTCAGTGTGTCAAATGGCCTTCAGCCTCCTCCACCTGATTGTGCAAGTACATTCACATCCTCCTCTTGTAAAGGACAAATATAGTGTCCCACTTTTCAGCCTGCGTTTCTCTTCAAAGCTGACCACATTCTCTACACAACGGAATATGGTCAAAACTCTACTGAGACTAAACACAAACCACATTTACATGATTAGTAAAACAGCCCAGCTAAGCATGCAGAGGATGTTTCTGTAGTCGGGAGGGGTGTCTGAAGACAGTCTGTCCATTCTTAGAGGACGGAGTGTCGCAGCGGAGACTAAAGATAAAAGAACATTCTCAGCCGGGACAGAGGCACATGCTTATGACATACAGATGCTGTCTGTGCAGGGCAATGAGATGAAAGTCTGGCTGGAGCTGCTGTTGCTGGGCTCTAGCATGCCAGCAGAATGCAGTCTGTCAGGTTCAATGCTCTGGGAGCCTCACTGCAAGTTTTCTATATAGTTTTCTCATCATCATATTTAGATGCATAACACCTGTGTCAACTGCAAAGCTTGAGTTTGAAGTGGTGTTTGAGGAGTTCATTGGATGGTATAGCGTGCATGGATGTTCTTGCTGGGTTCCTGCACTTACTGCACCCGATTTTCCCACAAAGAGTTCTAATGCAGAGCACATGTTAGAGCCAGCAGCCTGCTGGTGATTGCAGGATGTCGCTGTACAGCACATGTTTCACGTGTCTAAGTGGAAATGCATTGGTGGCTTATAGATATTACCCTTCTCACTCAAGTCAACATAAACAATTGAAAATGAAGTTTTTCTTAGTTAACCTCCAACACATTCAGAATTTCACAGCCTCACTTTTTTGGGGCCAGCTGCTGATTTCAGAGTGGATGCCAGAATTAATTTCAGTTTAAAGTGACACCAAACCTGTTGCTACGTACAGCAGCAGGTAGCAGGTGTACATCAGGGATGCAATAAGCCAAGAAATCATGGCAGTGGGTGGTATCGGCAGCAGAGGAAATGCTTATTGGGTGCATAGAGAAGCTAAACCTGCTAATATCTGATTTATTTGGAATACGTCTGTCTACATAATGGCTTTTTGAAGCCTCCACCTGTCATGAATTTCTGCCCTCTGGTAACAAACAATTATGAAACATACGTGCAATTTCACAAGCAATGCAAGAGCCAAAGAAATGTAGTTCCTGGTTGGACTGATTGATATATGCAAGTCTAAACATGAAGACAAAAAACATTAAGTCTCTTTAATGAAAATGTATTCAGAAAGCTGCATTTGAGGGATTTGCAAAGTCTTGCAGATATTTTTTTTGTAAATGACAAAGATGACTTGTACTTTGTTCTGATCTGAATAAAGCTCAGTTGTTAATTACAGCTGTTATGGTCAATCAAACAGTTGCCAACAAATAAATTAAGCTTCACAAGGAGTTTTGTCACATGTGACCGTATGGAAATAGAAGTAAATGTGAAACTGTTTAAGTTTCTCTACTGAAACTTTTCTTCAGTAGAGAAGAAAAATGAAAAAGCTCAAAGTAAGTGGACTTTGCATATCAATGTGACCGTCTACAAATCTGCATGTAATCTGAAAAATAAGTACCAAATAAATGTATTTTTTACTCACAATCTCCTTAATGACTTTATCCACAATGCCTCTGTCCTGCAGGTTGTGCAGGTAGCGAGAAGCTGGGGAGCTAGCAATTAGCCTCAGCTGGGCTATATTTGCAGCCTCGTTGGCTTCAGGTGTGATTCCTATGGTGAAGAAACGGACACCCTGGTTCTTGGCATCAGCCACGGCGGAAAATATGTCTGGGTTCCTCGGGTGTGAGATGCCGTCAAAGAGCAGAATGGCAACCTTGATGCTGCTGGTGTCTGATTCTTCTAAGTAGATGCGGGTCAGGTTGGTGATGGCGTAGGTGGTGTAGGTGCCATGGCCGATGTAGGTGATGGGAGCGATTCGGGCCTTGAAGTCCTCAGTGCCCCTCCACTGTTTGAAGGTCTGCTCTATGATCACATGGCTGCTGTACTGAAGGAGGGCTGCTCTGGAGCTGAGCCCCCGGCCGGTCTGCAGCCTCAGGCCCTGCAGCCGGTCCATCACGTCAGAGGCAAAGCGCTTCTCCTGGGCATGGTTGTCCTTGGCGCTCTCCGAACTGTCAATCAAGAAGGCTAACTCCAAACCGCAGTCCTCATCCACGAGAGCTGGGCGGAACAATTAGCAATAATTAAACATGTTGTAAAAATTACAGAAACAGTTTGAACTTCCAGTGAACAGTATTAGTTTTTTGCTTCTTCTTTTTTGCTCAAAGTTATATCTAAAACAACATGAAGCTGCAGTTACAATCTAGCAAGCTGTTTCCATCAGTGTTGACTCTCTGAGCTAAATTAAGCTAACTATTTTTTAGCTTGTATGTTAGCAGTTAGTTAGCTTAGAGCAAACATTTACTTTAGCTGTATATGATGGTAGAGCTAGCAGCTGGGTGAATAGCCTGACACAACGTGCACAATTGTTACCCTTCACTTTTGTTTGCATTAAATAAATGAGCTTAGTGTTAATAAGTAAACTTTAAGTTTTGTTACCTTTGGACATAGCCAAGCCCGCTGTTTCCCCCAGTTTACAGTTTTTACGGTTTGCTAAGCTAACAGGATGCTAGCTCAAGCTTTTTTACTGCACAGATGAGTGGTATTGTCTATTAGCAAGAAAGTGAATATAGCAAAAGTGAAAATAGTGGTGGCAGAGCTAAGCTAGCTGTTTTCTTGTTTACAGTCTTTATGCTAATGTAGGCTAACAGCTAGCTCTAGCTTCTTTACTGCACAGAAGAGTGGTATTGTCTACCTCTTAGCGAGAAAGTGAATATAGCAAAAGTGAAAATAGTGGTGGCAGAGCTAATCTAGCTGTTTTCATGTTTACACTATTTATGCTAACGTAGGCTAACAGTTAGCTCTAGCTTCTTTACTGCACAGAAGAGTGGTATTGTCTACCTCTTAGTGGTGGCAGAGCTAAGCTAGCTGTTTTCTTGGTTAGTCTTTATGCTAAGGTAAGCCGTCTCCCAAGTTTGACTTCATATTTAGCATACAGATATTAAAGTGTTATCACTCTCATTATCTAAGTCTCAGCAAGTAAACAAATAAGTGTATTTCCCAAAATGTGCAACAAATTTAAACTTACTTTAAAAAGTATAGGAGCAAAGAGGGCTAAACAGATTTTACATAAAAGGAGTGCACAAGTCACAATTAGGCATTTTATCATTACTATAGCTGTTTTGACTTCACAACAAGCCTCTAGGTTTACTGCCTATAATGTATCTTTCCTGTATTAGCTGTTGCCAAGCTGGTTGTCTAGACATTTTCATCAAGATATCATTTATTACTTTCATATCCAGCCTAATACAAAGACCCAGCTGATCACACCCAAATGGTTTTCATGAGCAGGGGTGAAATTTTTATCTGTGGAGCCTTCAGCAGGGGGAAAGGTGATTTATTGACCGTTTAGGCTCTATAGGCCAATGCTGTTTGCAGAAAAGTGTGATAAGTTCATGAATGTGGCATATCATTTTGAAGAGGGAATAAAAGGAACTCAACTTGCTGCACCAACCTTCAGCAGTGGAAGGAGGTCACAGATCTAATATAGGCTGAGGATAAATCACATTAATCTTCAAAGAAATATGTCACGGAGAGAATGTGCCTGGGGAAACAGGATTCTGAGCGAATAAAACATTTGGGTAACAGAGCACTGAACGGTCACACGGGAGATGGATGGCTCGGAGAAGCCTCAGAGATATGATCAATCCAAGTGGATTGCATCCTCCAGCAGTGTCCTTGTTGAGTATCATGTTCTATTTTTTCAGCCATTGCAGCAACTTTTCTTTTCACCTGCTTAAATTCCACACCATTTTTTCCCCGAGTAAGAGCATCAGTAAAAAAAAAAAAAAAAGACTCTTTAGTTTCCACAGAAAATTCTTAACACAAGAAACTTACATTTGCCATTTTGCGATATGGAATTTGTTGAAAATAGTTTGTTCTTCTTCTTAGCGGGCACCACCTCCTCTTCATACTCGTCTTCATAGTCCTGAGCCCACAAACCCTGAAGTCCCCACAGCAGCAGCAGCCAGTGCAGAGAGGGGAGCATGACTTCCCTGAGAGGAATAAAGAGAAGACAAATGCAGATGAAAAAGTCTTCCGATTTTAATACCTTCCAAAAAAAAAAAAAAACCTGCACACACTCAGAGAACAAGCTTTAACAAGCTTGCATGTTTAAGACTCAGGAATCAAGCATGCATACCTCACAATGTTGCTCCCTTAGGTCTCCAATATGCTCTGCTCTGTATTCTGTAGTTCTAGTGGCAGTGAAGAAATTCAGCAAGACAATGCAAACAGGGCAAAAGAGAGTTTCTTCATTCAGGGTTAGTTTGGTTCCATGTCCTGAGCATCACACTGAGGCTCCTCTTCTGGATCTTGGGAGTCTGCAAGTCAAGTAGGCACCATATAGTCAGCAGCTGCAGTGTGTTGCTAAAAGTTTAGACTTTATTCTGGCTCTCAGGGGACTCCCACAAAATCCAAATCATTCAAAGCTTGCAGTAAATGAAGGTAAGTCCAGCCCTTTTCTGAAACTTGCTCACTCCCTTATTGGGGAGAGTGTGGGTGGGGTGACTGGGGAGCCGGCCGCTACACAACAGCCCTCGTCATGCCTGAGCAATGAGTGCCCTTTCCATTTCTTTAGTTAGTGTCATTTTTACTTTGTTAGCTCTGCTATTTAAAGCAGGAGCAGGAAGGAAAGCCCCTGGGAAGAATAGCAATTTGTCTTTTTCACTGAGCCAGTCGAGATCAAAGCAGGGATTTATCAGTTTTTGTCAGAGTGTTATGTTGTAGCAGGGCCACTGAGGACATCAAGGTAATGTCCTTGGTAGTACGTCTGGAGACCGGAGATGATAATGAGACGGAGAAAACATTTTGGACAGTTTTTTTAGGGGTGGATTTTAATATATCTAGAGAAAAACAAAAGTAAAAATAAATAAATAAGCCAAAGTGTGATTAAGTGACCTTGAAAAAAAGACGAAGTAATACAAATGAAAAGTTGAATTTACACACACACACACACACACACACACACACACACACACGCACACACGCACGCGCACACACACACACACATATATATAAGTACAAGTCGACTGATTCAAACCACAAAATGAGTTACTGTGCAGAAACTGGCACCTTAATTAGTAACTTAATGC
>OMNN01085687.1:0-10030 GCA_900302755.1 Chromis chromis
TGGTGTTCTGCTGGAAAACCTTGGATTTTGACATCCGTGTTGATGAGACTTAGACACCCAAATAAACACTGTCCCAGAACAAGAACACTCCCTCATGCAAATGCCAATCCCAAATGTCACTGGCCTACCCCTGCAGGAAAATGTACCCCACCACATGGCAAAAACATCAAACAATCAGGAACATCTTGAGGAACATGGCAATGGCCCAAGATGTTGATTTGACTTCCAAACTTTCTAGAGCCCATTCTGATCAAGCATCAACAGGATGCAGTGGAGCAAGTTTGATTGACAGAGGCCCCACTGCACAAGCCAGAGTACCCAAAGGATCCACTGCCAACGTCCTGGTGCCAGACCCCATAAGACACCCTGAGAGGTCCTCTTGTCCTTGCCCAATGGTTCAGAGCATTTTTGACCACATAAGGGGGACCAACACAATATTAGGCAGGTAGTCATAATGTTTTGCCTGATCGGTGTATAATTCATGGCATTGACTGACCATGATGTGTGTTTTAGCACATAAAGAAACGCTGTATGCACACATTAAAAACACATGATTGAGACTGTCTTTAACTTAATGTTGGTAAGTTTTCTGTTTAAAGTTTCACACTGGTACTAAAAAATGTTAATTAAATTATGAATTCCAGCTGTCAGACAGTAAAAGTTATGATTTTGCGTTGTTGTTAAGTCGCAATAAAAGCACATTTCATAGATCTTGAAATCAAGTAACACGGTAAAATAATCCCTTCATGCCTTAAAATACCTTAAATGCAACTTAATACTATTGCCTCCTTTAGAATAAAGTCCCTGCCTCTATCCTGAGCCACCCTTGCATCGTTCATTGCAGCTTGGGCACACCAGCTCACCTACAATTCTACTCAAACACTGTAAAATTACTCTAAAATACACAATGGCAAGTTGTAACATTGATTTAATTTAGCCATACAACTTGAAACCAGAAAACAAGGTGGAATTGAGGTGGAAATGCTCACCTCAATTCCACCTTAATAAGCAGCCAATGGCAAAATAAGCAGCCAATGGCATTGGCTGCTTATTTTTCTCACAATGAGCCTTCTGGCATATAAAAGACACTATATGGAAAAACTGACAGGTTAAAAAAATTGATTTTCATCTTTGAATGACTGAATGTCACCGGCAGACAGTGTAGCATCACGCTTTTGTTTTTGTAAAGGTGCCATCCAGAAGTTGAGATGGGTCTCCTGAATGAACAGACCATTTGTTAAACAAATCCATGTGGTCCAGGTGAAAGAAGTTGAATGAAAAGCAAACGAAACAAGAGAAACTACAGTGAGTTCTATCTTTAGTGCACTCCTTGACATTCTTTGCATACTCCTCCTCAGCTATTTGATGCTTTATCAAGTGTTCATGCACGGGTGGACGGAGAGGATGTTTAACATAACAACAAGTACAGTAGAAATAAGTCTATTGGACTCTAAGGAAGATGATCTCTATGTTGTGCACATGTCAGAACAAAGAAGAAGGGCAGAACAAAGACGAGCATTCAGACTGCTTAGATTGTTCCTAAGTGACGCCTTCTGCCATCGTCTCATCCTCATCCAGCAGAAGCGTGAAGGGTGCAGTCTTCTTCCAACCTTCATCCGAGCTGCAGCTGCACCCACCAGCCCACTCTTGGCCTCAAGGTGCTTTTGGCGGCGCTTCTACGTGAGCACATATACATGTGAGCGCGAAGGAGGCCGTCTGTGTGGGGTCTTCTGTGTCGTCTCCCTCCCGGTCGGAAGCGATGCGAGCCAGGCGAAGATCCAGAGAGGGAAGGGAATAGAGAGGAGCTTTATGCTGCTGACGCCGGGTTAGTGTCCAGAGCTGAATGAGCTGAACTGGCAGCCGGATAAAGAGCCCATTACCTCTTAGATCTGATAATGTTACTGTTGGCGTCACACACACTGACCACTGACTATCTCATATGAGACATTTTGGGCTTTCTTTTAGTTTACCAGATTATACATAAAGCACAAAACTAACTAAAGCCTCCTTTTCTGCATGGTTCCTGGTTGGTCCACCACTTTGGCCATCCTCTGACTTTTCCTCTTGCTCCTTTATGAGATTGAAGCTTGTGGTTTTGAGTCTCAACAACTAATGAATGGATTTCAATTAAATTAGAGACAGACCTCCATGCCTACCTTAGAATGAGTTGTATTTTTGGAATAATTGTCATGCCCCATACCTTTGTTTGTGACTAAACCCTGTTCCTCAATCATTAGAGAGAAGACTGAACAAAAAGAGTGACTCAGATTTACATTTTGTTGCCCTTCATCCTTAGTAGAACTCGTGCTGACATGGTTGGGTGTCAACAAACCTCAAGGGACATGTATGTGTGTAGTTCGAATCAAAAGTCGGCAAATGAATGAACACTAGACATGCAAAGGGCCAACTCTGCTGTTACCAAAACCTCTTCTGACAGCACTTGCGATGCATAGCCAAGACCTGCCACACACACACACACACACACACACACACACACACACTGCAGAAGACTCATGGAAAACTGTGTTCAGGCAGGCCGGCATCCTTAAAGAGGGGGGAAGAGAGGGGCCTGATCTCCTTCTCCAGGAGCGAGACTAAACAGGGCCGTGACTAACACGTCAGCATTGCTTTCACAATGAACCTTTGTGTGTGAATGTCGTATGTGGGCGTCAGGTGATGGAAATATGGAGGGATACTGACAGCTGTTGGCCAAAATGCAACTCTTTTTTTTTTTTAGTTTTTTGGGCTTATTCTAGGATGGAGTCTGTCCCAGGATGCATTGCACATGTCCAGGATGGCAAGAAATCAGACCCAAGGTGACCACTGAGTGACCTTTTTGGTAAAACTGCATTCGATTAAAAGCAGCAGGATCAGTTTAATGCAGGAATAACAGAAAAAAAAAGTCATTAAAAGACACCAAGTGCCAAATTTGTAAAGGATTAAATGTACCAGACTTATTAGAAGGTTCTGCCCAATCTCTTCCATTAAAGGCACACTTTGTTCTCTTCTGTTCATCCATGTGTGCTTAATTTGGTAGATTATACACAAACGGCAGCTATAACCGAGCTAATCTTATTTGCTTTGCTGTATTATCACCGGTTACCTTTCTCCCTGGTATGTCTGGGAACGCGAGCTTCACGCCCAATCAGAGCACAGCAGCAGGGCAGGACTCCTCTGTCTGGATTTATGAATGGAATCAACGAGGAACTAGGTGTGGCACGTTTAACCTGAGTCACGCTCCTCAACTTCCGAGCTCAAATAAACCCATGGCAGTCAGACCTGGTTCACATGAACAGGTATTGTGTTACATAAAAAGGAGTGCAGAACAGAAAAAACTGAGGCAGTGCTGGTTTAAATATATGTAAAGTCTGCATGCTGTGCCATGCTCGGCTTTGTTTCGAGTTAAGTAGCGACACCTCTGACAAGATAAAACCTGTTTGTGATATTATAAAGACTTTCTTTTACTAAGTATTGCATCACACATTCTGGTGAAGCCTTAAAATTCCTGGAGAATTAGATAATTCCAGGAAATCATTACATATGAAGGCTTGATTGATGAAATCCGGTCGAATTTAGACTTGTTCAGTCTCTTCTGCATAAATGAGAACAAATTAAGGGGGTTTTTCTGACGCATTTTTATCTTGTCACTCTTGCTCCTTTCGTCTTTTAAGCATTATCTGACAATGATATATTGTGTTAGCCTTTTTGTGCAGGCCTGCATTGTTTCTGCACAACAGTATGGATAAACCGCCTATAAAGCAAACTCATAGTCGTGCGTCAGAGCTGGACAGCACAAGGCCAGAAAGGCTGAAATACATAAACAAAAGGTTTAGCTGTCAAGTCTATCAGTCCCCCTTGCTCCCACCACAGATTAGTTTTTAGTTCTATGGAAAGACTGCAGGTTTATCGTGTAAGCCGCGATGAAGCTATGCAGACGGCACAGTGAATGCTACATTCCTGGCAGGGACGAGGATCGCAGACCTGCATACCTGCCATTCTTTGCAGGAGTCAAACTGCCAAGAATGAGGTGCTGGACTCTCCGAGCGACTTGCTGGGTCACATCTCACCGACGTCACGGCTCGAGTGGTGTGTGGAGGAAGTGTAGTTATCATAGGCTGCATGGTTCATTCACCTTAGTGTTGAAAAATGTGTGGGAAGTTATACCAAGGTGCTGATAAGACCGATTCAATTCAGTTTTTTTAATAAAGCAGCAAACCATATGTAATCACAAGTCTTTTGGCCTCCTTGTCATCTCACACACTCATCGCACAGTAATTTTGCAGAGTGTATGACAGCGGCCGTGTCTGTTTTCATTGTTCTCCAACGGTTCCTCCTGCAGCATTGTGTTTGGCTGCACGCTGCCCTCATCAGCCATTTGTTCTTTTTCCCACGCTGCTGAATGCCAGCGTGGCCACAGACACACACACGCAGGGCTTATCAGAACAATGCCTCAAATAGCTCCAGAGTCTCATCACAAGGGCATGTCACCAAAGAGCAAGAAGAGCAGAAGAGGTTGTGTGTGTGTGTGTGTGTGTGTGTGTGTGTGTGTGTGTGTGTGTGTGTGTGTGTGTGTGCGCGCGCGGACGAGCGACAGGCCAAAGTCGTCAGCGTGTCCCAGTATGCAGCTGTTACCTGCGGGCTCGGCCCTGTTTGTCAGCGGCCCATCACAGCCAGATCATCCATACTGCTGCCCATTGTTAGGACGACTATGTATAGTTCACTGTCTGAGGGAGGCTTTCAGAAGTATAAACACACGCAATAAAATCACCTCTCAGCGTCACATTACTGTACCTGGACTAATGTGCAGAAATGTGCAGAAATCTAAAAAGTCAGGTTGAGGTTTTTTTGGTTTTTAAAACATATGCAAGATTAAATGTATAACTAGAATAAAGTGCGCTCAGTTTAATATCATTAGGGCTCCAAAATCAAGCTTATTCTTGAGTTAAATGCTTACCTACGCTTAAATCTTTTACAGCAATTCTCTACAGAGGAGCTTCACTTTTGTTCTATGGCGCTTTAAGGATTTGAATTTGGTTTGTTTGTTTAGTGTCTCCCTGATTGAGGTCAGCATTATCTTCTTAGACTTCCTTTTATAGCATAACTAAATGCTTTTACCCAGGATAATAAATTCTTTGAATAATGTGTGTTCTTAGTTTAACTGCTGGGTGTGACTGTTTAAGTAACACACACCTTTAGTGACGCTTTATTGCTGCTGTATGTTTCAATAGGTTTTAAAATCTTAATTACAGTGTTTAAAAGGTTAAATAAAATAAACGGAAACTTTACAGTGCATAGACTCCTTACTAGTATTACCATAGCTACAAATCTCTAACATATGCTGTCTTATTTTAACCTCAAATTGAATTCAGTGAGTTTTGTGTGCTGTGACTCACAGTAAACACTCAGCAGCTTCATGCCCCGACACGACTACCAAACTCTGGGCCTTTCTGGTCCTTCCACCTGCTGTCTTGTCACACCCATGCATCCATGGCTGCAAGGCTACATCGTACCCAAGTAAACAAGGTACAAAAAGAAATGAAACAAAGTTCTTTTAACCTTCATACTCGCATTTTAGTGAATGAATAGCTGTTGTCACAACTGACTCATTATCGGACTTCCTCTCTGTGAGACTCTGGGGGATTTATTTTGTCTATACGGAGACAGCAAGTACCGGAGTGCACCGATTTGAACTCGAGGTTGTCACAACACACCTCCAGGATCCATCACACAGGCCGACTCCCTCCAGAAAAAGTTGTACTTTCCCACAAGCCGGAGAAACAAGGAAAACAGTGACACATTCCAGCTGTAACTCAGCAGTCACACTTAAGTGGTTTGTGGAGTTTTGAGTTCATCTGTCACTGCTCACAGTGCGTGATGTGTGGAGACTTTATTACAGAGACAAGACCTAAAACACTTTATGTGAAGCAGACATGGTGCACTGCCTGTTGTATGCTTTCTACATATAGACATACATTTTCCATTACTGCTTCTTCGAACTAATTCCAATCTTCTCTGACCCTCTTTCCTCAGAAATGCATATAAAAACATGAACAGCACAATAATACTTCTGCCTTAAAACAACACACACACACACATTGACACAACATAATCATCCTTTACACACACTCCATCACACCAACCCCGGGCCCTCCTTTGGCAAGCAAACTCCTCCGATGTAAGGAGCTCCACCACACACTGAGTCACTGCCTGGGCATGTCTGCGAGGCTCCACCGCAATACTCCTTCAAACAAAAACCCATATATGCACACATGTGCACTTGAGACACTTACTGCCAGACAACGGAAAAGAAAAGCCCCTCAAACACTGAGGGGGAAGAAGGAGGGAGGTGAAGAGGCGGTTCGTGAACCTTTTCACTCAACAGAAGGCGGCGGGCTGTTTGACTCTGTACACACATGTGGTTTTGTTTTCTTTGAGGTCGGAGGATTAAATTGACCACCACATCCTGCTCCTGTGTCAATAACCACGCAGGGGTTCGTTAGAAACACTGGATGTTTGAAATGATTCATCATGGCTGCATCTTTGGTGCTATCAAATCCGTAATCATGGTGGTGTTGATGTGTAAGGCCTTTCAGGTGGGCTTGTAAATCACTGACACACACGGAGGTTTTATATCCATATAGTGTGTGTAATTACTGTGTGTGGTGATGAGGGGTGTTGATGATTCCATAATGACAATTCACTTCCTGAGGGGAGATGTTTCCGAAACATGATTTGAGGGGAGACTGATAAAAGGCAGACAGGAGAGCCTGAAGTGGGTGATTGAAGTACTTTTACTACTGTCCACACACACAAACACACACCATGTTGTGTTTATCTGGTCTGAACGCTGAGGTCGGGGTTGTGTTTGTGTGGTTGAACCCCCAGCAGGACAGGAAGGGCTGCAGGGGAAGAGTCGATGACATCTGTCTTCTTACCACCTCCTCCTGCTGATTCACACAGACACCAGGAGCTCAGAGATACACAACCAGTGTGTGTTACTGTTGAGGAGTGACTGACAGACCGGTCAGTTGCTGGTGAAGGAGCTCAGCATGGGAGTGGTAGAAATCTGGAGATAACAGAGCAGACACACCTAAGCAGTCAGGTCAAAGGGCATTACAGTCATCCAGTGTAACTTTTCCATTTTTAAACATTGGGATGTATCCAAATCACGAGGCACCTGTAAAATCATAAAGGCAACTAAATTTAGTTTCTCTTTCATTCTTTAAAAAAAAAAAAAAATTTCAGAACCATTAAACATTAGTTAACAGACTTAAAAATGGTTAAGCTGCAGATCTTTGTTCATTTTGTATCATCAAATCTAATCAAATGAAAAACAGGTTTGAAGCTTTACATTATGCTTCTTCTTCAATTACTTCACAAATGGATAAAAACTTTGGCGGTTGCCGCACCATAATTTGATTTATGAACAAAAAAAAACAAAAACGACTCCATATTCTAACTTTCCATGTCTGTTTTCTGGCTTGCGGTTGGACTGTACCATTAGCGTGGGAGTCTGTAGTCAGCCACAGACCCAGCAGCTCAGTCACATTATGTATGCAGCTCATTTGACCATGCAATAATTTATCTGCTGCCCTATTTTAGGAGGGTTTGGAGACGTATGTGAGTATTGGACTGGAGAGATGGGACATTGTTGGTCTCTTGTTATGATCGTGATTGTTGCTGATAGAGCAGCAGCCTTCAGATACTTTTCTGAGCAAGTTCACTCAATTTCATAAATGGGGTTTTTGAATAAACACAATCAGCAAACTAGCAAATTTCCTAGAAAACACTGTTTGGGAGTTATAAGTATTCATGAACTCTTCTTTTTGTTTTTTGTTTCTTGTTAAAAATGCTTCTTTTTCAAAGCCATAATGAAAACGAGGGGAACTATGATGAAGGTTAGCTTCCAGATCAGCCTCCATAAATCCACACCCTAATGATCTAGTCCACACACTGTCAATCATTTTAAGTCCATGTAATGTTCTTCTGATGTCTTAAAAATGTGAGTTAACTGGACTTCGTATGATTAGTTAGATCAAAGTTAGCTCATGAGATGTAAAAGTGCAAAACTAGATGAGTTAAATTAGCAGAACTTGAGAAAACAGTAAACTTAAGATATTGAGTTGAATCAACTAGTCGCATACCCACTGGTTACTGACAGACTTGTTTTCCTTTTCCTTTTCTAAATATAAAGTGTTTCTTCACTGAAAACTTATAGTCACAGCTGTTAAAGCCATTTTTAACCAGAGTCAGTACAAAGAAGGCTGCCCCCCACCACCGTAAGATAAATGAGAAGTCTTCAGGTTCAGGGACAGAATTCAGAACTAACCTTTGTCATGGTTAGATTTGTTTTAAATACCATGAAAAAAAGCCTATATAACGTAATTTAACAAAGACACACAGCAAGTTTCCACCATGTATGTTTTCAAACGTCAAACTAGAAAAAGCAAGAGTCTCTGGGGAGTTTTAACATGGCTTATATGCTAGATTTGTTTCTTACAGACTTCATTTAATGAGTTGAGTTAACTTCATTCATTCAGCTCATCAATTTAGGTCAAAATGCTTTAAGTTTAAAGAACAAATTTTAAGTTCTAAAGTGGTCTGAAAATAAGAATGAGACACTGGCAAAACTGGCAAAACTCATTCATTCACATTAACCAAACTTGAAGAGATAAGTTGATTTGACTAAATTCCTTTATGATGATTTACCCTGCAGTTACCTCTGGCAGGAGTAATATAGTTTATTGTCTCAAATGATTAACTGACCATTTAAACTGATAACATTCTGATTATAACTCATGAGGCGACATTAATCTAAAGTTTAACTCATATGTATCCAGTGTTCTCATGTTAAACCTACTTAAAAAGCCTAACAGGGAATAAAAAAAACACTCTCTGCTCCCCTCCTGGATATGCTGAGTTATAACTACCTGTGTCTTTTAAACCTTGTTACCTAACTTCTTTTTGCAGCTGCAGTCAAATGAATCTGCCTGCTCTCTGAATGGAAACTCTGCTTGTAGGCTGTTTGGGTGCATTTCAGCGGTTTAACAACACGTTTAGTCTAAGAATCTCTGGAGAGCACCTACTTGGCACAGTTGAGGGTTATGAAGGGAATGAATTACCAGGCTGTCATGGAAAAAGTCTGGCTTTTAAACTTTCACAGGGAATTCAAAAATCCTTAAGAAATGTTGGCTGACTTTAGGGGTCAGAATTACGCAGCTCACATCTGGTAATTAACCAGACTAGATTGAATCAGTTGCTGCAGAATGAGCAAATATTTGGACTAATGTCCCCAGTAGGATGTGGATTACTAATTAACATGTTGCCAGTGTAATTAGGTACACTTAGGACTTCCTCTGCCCTCTCCCCCTCCTGCGCCACGGCTTCCGCCCACACACGCAGCCTTGAATTACTCCACTGGCAACTGTTGATGCATTCCCAAACCATCTGACGTCAAGAGGGAAGGGCTCAACCCAGCGCGCACTATAAAGGACCTCTGGCACCTTGGTTCATTCACAGCCACACTCTGGATTACCACAGCCCCTTTAGAGAAGCGCCTTTCTCGGGCTCCTTCGGACGACACAGGAGGTTTACCAAACCTTCCCCCCACCGACGCAGATAAAAAAATGAAAATGTCAGCGGCGGAGATCAGCCAGGTCCTCAAGGAGGGAGAGCTGGAGAAGAGGAGCGACAGCCTGCTCCAGTTCTGGAAGAGGAAGACGTGCGTCCTGACCACGGACAGCCTCAACATTTACGCCGACACGCAGAAGCGCTCCAAGGGCAAGGAGCTCAAGCTGCAGTCCATCAAGAAGGTGGACTGCGTGGAGCGCACCGGCAAGTTCGTCTATTTCACCATCGTGACCACGGACAATAAGGAGATCGACTTTCGGTGCTCCGGGGAGGAGAACTGCTGGAACGCGGTGATCACCATGGCGCTGATCGATTTCCAGAACAGGAAGGCGATCCAGGACTTTAAGACGCGGCAGGACAACGAGAGCGCGTCGCCCGGGCAGCAGGAGAGGCGCATGGC
>OMNN01085688.1:0-13788 GCA_900302755.1 Chromis chromis
AAAAAGAGAAAATGTAAAAAAAAAAAAAAAAAAAAAAAAGAAAAAACGGTATTATTTAATTTGTATTATAATATTAGTAAAATGTCTAAAGAAAATTAATAAAATGTCCCAAAAATATTTTAAAGAAATGTTAATAAAATGCCTAAAGATATTAATAAAAATGTTATTAAATATTAATGAAATTCCTAAAAATGTTGATAAAATGTCAATGAGTGCGGAATTTATTTTTATTTTTTTAAATGTCCAAAAATATTTTTTAAATGTCCGAAAATATTATTAAAATGCCTCAAAATATAAATTACCCTACATGGACAGGAAAGATAGAATTGTTAGTAACTGGACTACAGTAGGAATATATTGCTGCAGTAATGGTTGATTATATTTACAGTAAAGCTTAATTACATCCTAATGAGGCCATTGTTTACCGGCTGCTGGTTAATTCATCAGCCACAGGGCGGTGGTAAGGAGAGCTGACCGGCTCTCTGCTCACCGCCTCCTCCGGAGCGTCGCTCTCCGTCTGCGGCCCCTTTAAGAAACCAGCGCCGCACACTGACGAAACCTCCTCGGCCCTGCTCGCTGCCCGTTTCTGCGAAATCAACAAGAGACCCGGGGAAGGCTAGTTTCTGGGAGCTCCGGGCCACCAATACTGGTCAGGCTGCTCTCTCCGGAGAGGAGGGGGACGCAACTGGTACATTTCTATTTCCCTTTCATTTTTTTATTCCTCGTCCGCCTGCCAAACCGCTCAACCTTCAGCAGGAGACGACATTTAGTCGGTCTAGTCGGGATGGATGGACCCAGTGAGCAGGTTTCGCCGTGAGACTGGCGCTAATTTGGAGCAGCAGGTGTACTGAAGGATAAAGCGGACTCAAGGCAATCTCAGTGTTCATGAAACTTTGCTACGATTTACGTGCTGGGTAAGGACGCTCATTTCCACCTTTCTACACCGTTTAAACGTCTGCTGTTTCCGTTTAATGTCATTCATCTTAACCGAGTCCTCTACATGCGGATTATTTTCTGGTTTTCATTTCGTGTCCCCCAAATGTTGCGGCTAAAAAAAAAATGTCGGAGCGTTAATTCGAGGCCCTAAAATAAAACTGTAACGGTTAATTTCGACCGTTAGAGAAAGTATAACGGACACATTTGGCCTAGCTAAGACTAACGGTCGTCGACACAGTTCAAAAACACGCTGATAACATCCACTGCTGCTGATTTAAAGGAGCATTTCTGTGTTTTTAATCCACAACCACCTCCTGTCACCGAAGAATGACAACTAGTTTTAATAAAACTAAGATTTTAGGTGAATTTTCTGTTTTAAATATATTTACAAGCATCTAACGTTAGCTTAAACTTCGTGTAGTGCACGTGAGAGACTTGGAAAAACCCAACTAATGACAGCTAACTTTGTTTAAAACCAAGATTTCAAGTGAATTTCATGCTAAAATAAACTTGCAGGCATCAAACATTAGCCTGAACCTCCTTAGGTGTATCAGAACGACAGGAAAAGCCCAAGTAATGGCAGCTAATTTGGTTTAAGACTAAGATTTTTAGTGAATTTTATGCTAAATATACATGCAGGCACCAAACATTAGCTTACACCTCCGTAGGTGTAGCTGAAGGACTTGAAAAGCCAGATTAATGTCAGCTAATATTGTCTAAAACTATGACAGCAAAGTACATTTTATGCTAAAATACACTTACAGGCATCAAACATTAGCTTTACGCCTCCTTAGGTGTACCTGAAGGACTTAAAAAGCCTGAATAATGACAGCTAATTTTGTTTAAAATTAAGATTTAGGTGATTTTTATGCTAAAATAAACTTGCAAGCATCAAACATTAGCTTAAACCTCCTTGAGTGTAACTGGAAAGCTTGAAAAGCCTGAATAATACCAGCTAATTTCGTTTAATACGAAGATTTTTAGATAATTTAATGCTAAATAAACTTGCAGGCATCAAACATTAGCTTAAACGTCTACAAGTGTACCTAAACGACTTGAAAGGTGCAAATAATGGTAGCTAATTTTGTTTTAAGCTAAGATTTCAAGTGAATTTTATGCTAAAATACACTTGCAGGCATTAAACATTAGCTTACACCTCCTAACGTGTACCTGAACAACTTGACAAGCCCGAATAATGACAGCTAATTTTCTTTAAAACTAAAATTTTAGAGGAATTTTATGCTAAAGTAAACATACAAACATCAAACATTAGCTTAAACCTTGTTTAGTGCACATGAACGACTTGACTAGCCGGACTAATAACAGCTAATTTTATTTAAAACTAAGATATAGGGTGATTTTTATGCTAAAATAAACTTGCCGGCATCAAACATTAGCTTAAACCTCCTTAGGTGTACCAGAACGACAGGAAAAGCCCAAATAATAACAGCAAATTGTGTTTTAAACCAAGATCTAAAGTGAATTTTATGCTAAAATAAACTCGCAGGCATCAAACATTAGCTTAAACCTCCTTAAGCGTACCTGAACGACTCATAAAGCCCAAATAATAACAGCTAATATTCTTCTAAACAAAGATTTCAAGTGAATTTCATGCTAAAATAAGCTTGCAGGCTAAAACATTAGCTTAAACCTCATTAAGTGTACCTGGATGACTTGTTAGGCTTTAATATTTCAGTGTGCTGCTCATAAAGGGGCTGTCAGACATAAATTAAATCCTCGTTCATATCAGTGAGGACAAGATTTACTATCTCCTATATAAATACCTTGTTGAGCTGACACAGGGGTCGCATGTGATTACTCTCGGATCTGAATCACTGTTTTAAGAGCCAGAGGCCAGACTGACCAGTATTGATTGTTGATATCTGTGTTTATATAACTGCCTGGTGGAATGATAGCAGGACGGATGCTGTTTGTCCTCACTGCCCCTGTTAGCATCATTTTCTGACAGCGGGTGAGCAATACTGTAGGAATCTGCTTATCAAGAATGTCCATCGCTCATTTTTGTGCCTATTAGCGGTGTTTATACCCACTTAAATGACTGTCACACAAGATGCACATGACTTATCCTGTCACAAACACAAACTGACATCCAG
Source organism: Chromis chromis (assembly GCA_900302755.1). NCBI lineage: Eukaryota > Metazoa > Chordata > Actinopteri > Pomacentridae > Chromis > Chromis chromis. The sequence goes on from OMNN01085688.1 coordinate 3,051, forward strand.
AAGAGAGCCCCGGATGTGATGTTAGGTTTACAAAATGCATGTCATAACTGACTTTCATCCCTCTTCGGCCAACTGAGCATCGCCCACAGGGCTGCATTAGTGCGTTAGATAAAAGCTTGTGCATTCTCCTTGTTCCTTCCATTATTCTCATGTCAGGATTTGTTTACTGGGACTCTGCTGCTCGTACACATGTGTCTTAGTGCTCTTGTTTAGCCTCCAACTACAAACAGAGCAGAGTAATTACAGTTCATGATATTTGTACTCTTCTCTTCCTGCTCCGTCCCCAGGGTTGACATCAAATGGAAAGAATAGGCCTGATGAAAACAATCACAAATGTGCACCAAGCTAGGGGCTGTGTTTGTTTGTGTTTGTGGGATGATGCAATAGTAGCCCGTAGGCCGATTAAAACATTTTAATGTTACTGTCCTCTTACAGTGGCACCTGGCAGCAGACTTGGCTTCAGTTGTTATTCAGCATGGCAGTAGCCTGATGTGTTTTTTTTCTCCCTCTTACCATCTGTCGCCTCTCACTTCATTATAAATGCAGGAAAGTGAACTAAACAAAAGTTGCGGCTACATGCTGGAAGCTTCTCGCTAATGCCTGCAGATGAGGTAAAGGTCGTCTCACTCCCCCTCTCGGTCTCTCTTACCGTCTTATGAAACTTGCAGAAGTTGAGAATAGCTCCACAGGTGACTGCTTTGCTATATCCAGCCTTGTCTTTGCAGAAACTAAGCACCGTGGATGATAACGACGACAGGATGTCTTTCTGTGGGTTTATGCAACACATTCGAGGGGGAGCACCTAGCTCTGCAGAAACACTACGGTGTGGCATTTCAGTCTAACAAGCGGTTATTATCCAAGCTGACTGACTAATGTCCCAGAAAACACACTTTCACAGACGGCGGCCTACTTGTGCGAGTGCTTTTTGTTTTCAGTACACCGCTGCTCGAGTGCCTCCGCTGCCCTCCTTCTCTTTCATTCACGGTTGATGGACAGGGCTGATATAGGATGAGCTACTCACGTGTCATGTGGCTATAGTATGTCGGTATCCTCTTATGGATGTAAATAGCAAGAGTGGGAGTGAAGGTATAGACCAGTACAGGGCATTTAGGTTTATCAGATAGATACTCAGGTGAAAGTATAGCCATATACCTGTTATTAAGGCGTAAAAGAATAAGTAAAACTCATAAACAAGTATTTGTTTTGGTTACTAACAAGGATGCATACGGTGGCCCAGAAGGGTCAACGCAAATGCAAAGGCCACAACGGAAGTTAACCCACAACGGAAGTGCGCAGCAGTCGGAAGATCAGGCTTTGTTTCTGGGGGACAATATTTTCTGACGGACTATTTTGATTACGGGAGAGTTTAATGAGACGTAAGTAAAACGAAAAATCGGAATCAAAACAACGGAAACAACGCCTGTTCTTCCGACCGCTGCGCACTTCCGTTGTGGCTTTTGCATTTGCATTGTGGCTTTTGTTGTTGCGTTGTGGCTTTTGCTGTTGCATTGTGGCTTTTGCGGTTGCTTTGTGGCTTTTGTTGTTGCGTTTTAGCTTTTGCTGTTGCGTTGTAGCTTTTGCTGTTGCGTTGTGGCTTTTGCGGTTGCGTTTTGGCTTTTGCGGTTGCGTTGTGGCTTTTGCGGTTGCGTTGTGGTTTTTGCTGTTGTGTTGTGGCTTTTGCGGTTGCGTTTTGGCTTTTGCGGTTGCGTTGTGGCTTTTGCTGTTGCGTTGTGGCTTTTGCGGTTGCGTTGTTGTTTTGTGCTGTTGCGTTGTGGCTTTTGCGGTTGCGTTGTGGCTTTTGCGGTTGCGTTGACCCTTCTGGGCCACCGTAGATGCGTACTTGAAAATGTCCTTTGTGATACTTTGTGTAGCCTTGTGAATTTAATTTATTTATCAATCAAAAGGAATAATGCAGTTTTATTTTGATTCTTTTTTGCTAACAGTGGACATTTTATTTATTTCTTAACGTTCTAATCTTAAGGTAACCGCTCAGCAAACACCTCCTGAGCAACAACAGAAGAGCAGCAGCGTCTCCGTTTTTAGAGCAACTGCACACATTGTTTTAATAAATAGGTCGGGGAAGAGTATTCGCCGCTGCAGTCTGATTTCATGCTACACTTAGTGCAAATAGCTTTCCACACAACAGAGGGCAGAAAAAAAGACGTTGAGACTCTGCAATATGTAAAAACAGGTTTTGCCACAGAGATTTTATTTGTTTTGTGGAGGCGTTTTTTTTTAATAAACATTTTGTTTACTGTGGCTCCTATTTAATAAAAGTCACCTTATGTTTTCTCCAGCTGTACATTTAAATACGAAGCAGCGGCATGAGAATGTTCTGTTTGCATTAGCTGTAGCTTAACACATCCTATTTAGTCAGTCCAGGGCGCTAAGATCTGGAACAGTATTCCCCTGCCAGTGAGGGAATGTACAAGTCTCCCCACCTTTAACAAATATTTAACACTGTGGCTGAGGATGTGTGCAATACCCATCATTTTATTGTGTTCACTCTGTCCCGAGTACATTGTCGAAAAGTGCAATGGAAATCAGTGCAATAGAGGCAACATGTGCATTAATAAAAAGTGGGGCATGCAATACAGATAACTTGGGTTCTTTTTTACTGTCTCTTTTCGGCTTCACATGTTTATTGTCTCTGCTCAGCTGTCTCTGTATTTGTATGTCTCTGCTGCCTGTGTTGTTCACCTGTGTATAGTCTGTGTACATAGTGTCTTTGTATAGTATGTGTCTACAGATGGAAATGAGCCCAGGGCTGTAATCTGGCATATTTACATTTGTTTATATGTTCATTAATATGCAAAGTTCCCCCTTTCTCTTAAATAAATAAATAAATTGCAAGAAAAATACATACTTAAGTAGTCCAAGGGTATTAGAGTGCCTTTCATATCCTCATTTCAGTGAATGCCTGTGATTGGCTGTAGTGAGTGTGACCTGTGTGACCAGGAGTAACCTCCAGCTTCTACCGGTTATTAGCAAAAGATTACTCGGGGTGACACACACTCGCATACGGTGCATTAGGCTTGTACAGGAGATACACAGCGGGCTTGTAAAGCTACTCAGCCCTGACTAATGTATGCAGTAATAAACAAACACAATCAGCCCGTGTGTAATACGACGTTGTCATATTGTTTTATGTGCATGTGTGCAGGTCTTTGTTGTCGTGTTTTATGGCTGCACCAGCCTCTCCCCGAGCTGGTGTGTTTGCAGTTATGATTAGGTGAAGGTGCATGGAGGTGTCTTTGTGTTTGCACATAGCAAAGCAGATGAGTCACGAGGGCCGTATTGAGCGTCTCCCCACAGTAACATCCACACTGATCAGACCTTGAGCTGAAGCCCTCTCCTCTTCCTCCTCCTCTTTTCATCTTTTCATTCCTCCTATTTAAGATGTTGTGGTTGAAGCTGCCTCTGGACCAGAGAAAGAAGTCTTTACAAAAGAAGATAAATAAATGGGAAATAGCCTGAAGAACACCGCAGTGAAAGGAGGCAAAGGATTCAGGGTTTGTCACAGAATTAAAGTCTATCAGGGAGGAATCACACCCACGCTTTTTACATGATCAAATAATACAGTATATAAGGTGCTCCAGTGCAAATATGTTAACTGCTAAGTAGTAGAGGATGACTAAATCACTTACAAGCCTGTGTAACGCAGTAGAAATGTGTGTCAGGTTTGTTAAACAGCAGGAAATGATGTTATTAATCATCCAAGAAGATTTAAATGATTAAAAAAGGATGAATTATCTAAAATTAGGGTTCAAAATCATGAAAAATGAACCAGTGGTTTCTTCTTTGGGTGTCGGCTGAAGGCACTGATTGACAGGTTTCACACCAGCCCAAATGACTGACTATTTAAAGAGGACCAGAGATCATCTTAAAAGAACCAAACTGAATATTTTCATCACTTTACAGCCGTGGTTTAAGTTACCGACTGTAGTAAACTTTCTCTCTTTGTCGGTCATATATTGCCAGTTCACCCACAGCAGCAGATTATCCGTATATCCCAGCTGTCTTCAACTAATTACAGTTTGTAAAGCCCCCCCGGTCTAAAAAGGTCACAGCAGAGGCCGGTGTTAGTGGTGATCCTCAGCTCTCCACTGTGTCTCTTCATGAAATAAGTCTTTCCATCTCATTATTCTTAGGAAATTAAAACAAGGAGACAGAGCTGTTCAGCAAATTCTGGCGTCCAGGGAAGATGCATTTTCAAAACTGTAAGCTGTAGTAGGTGGACTCACGATCAAGCAGGAGAACCACTGATGCTAATGTGCTCTAGTTTTAATGACGTTATCGTGTTTGGCTAATGCAAACTACAATCCAGTGCATCACAGAGTCACGATTTCTGGTCCACCCAAAAAATCCTTAATAAAAAAATGTCAAACACAGTTTTACAGTCCAACTCTACATTGTTCAGTCTTTTGGCTATTTTCTGACAACGTGTTCAGAAACTACTCTCTGGATTTCTTTTGCACAGACTTTAACAATATACGCAGCTTAATACTTGTTTGACCTTGTGGCGAATAACTGCTACAGACTGTCTTTGTGCTTCATCAGAATGAGTTCTTTAGAGTCTTTGTACAGGGTTCTTGATTATTTATCTTCGCTAAGGGAACAAGCATTCATCAGAGCTAAAGAATTTATCATTCATGCTATCTTATTGCGCGAAACAGAGTAGATAGACTAACTAATTGCAGTTAAATTGAATGCATCAGGTTTGGCTAAATATGTGCGGAGGTGTTCATGACCCCAAACATTCACCAGTAATGAACCAGTATGGTGTACATATCCACAATGAAATAAGATTTTACACATCAATATGTGGTAGTTGATGCTGGGGGTGGGAATCACAGGGTACCTCACGATATGATACGCGATACGTGGCTCACGATACTGCGATAATCGATGTATTGCAAGACAGTCACATACCGATACATCACGATATCTATAACTGAAAAATACAAAATGCCTGTAAACTTACCCGTGCCTGTGTACTTTTACTTTTGCGAGGCAGTTCTTGCATAGGGCATAGTCTTTGTCCAGCTTACTTGTTCCCTCCATGTTGCCAAAGCCCAAATGGGTCCACACTTTGGACTTAAATGTGGATGGGGCGTCTCTTATGGTAGCGTTGCTGTCCTCCATTATACCTGTACAAACTCTTCTTAGGGCAATTCATTTCCGCTCAAGTCACCCTCATTTATGTGATAAACGCCACCATGTGGAGTCATTAAGTAGTGACGCTGGGGAAATGGCAGCTGGCAGGGGAATCTGGCAGGGTTCAGAGCTCCTTATTATATTAATAAAAGTATGGATATTTGGCGCCAGCGTATCGGTACTCCTATCGCACAAGGAGTGACGACGTTACATTGCTGTATCAATATTTTGTCCCACCCCTAGCCATGAATATATCAAGTATATGAGAAACAACAGAATAGCTTGGAAACATGTAATATGCTCCTAAATAGGGGTTCACTTTTAACAGTTTTTCTGGATGTCGGCCCACATTTACAGACTGAATAGCGTGTTAGTGCTCGAACATGATTTTTTTTAATGTAACTCTGATTGTAAAATGTCTATTTCTGGGGTTGTTCTCCAGTGTGCAGCTAATACTTTCATCAGTCACCATTGTTATCGTTAGATTTTCCGCTAGGTAACCGAAGATTGTGTGAGCTGACCGGAGCTGTTGCTTCGAGCGCGCTGCGAGTGGATTCAGGTAGTTACTGTGAGAACGGATTTCATTGTGACAGGTGTCTTGACAAGTGGAGGGAAGTGTTTATTAACCTGCCACTCACCACGTTTCCACTCACCCCTCGGGGAGGAAATACAAACCCTCCTGTCACGTCTGTAATTTCCACTTACATGTGACCGTGTGGAAATGTAATACTTGTTCATAAAATATCAGTTTATACACAGAAACCTTTCTCAGCCTGTCTGCTTGCCCCCCTGGTACATTTCAGTTCCCACTGCTGCACCATTTTCCCCTGATCGCACCTCTTTCCTGTATCTCCCGACTGAAAACACAAGGAGAGGTGCATTGACTTGTCTTTCAAAGAAGCTAAATCCAAGCTTAACCCTGTGAACCAGACAATTCTGGGTGGTGTTTGCTCCTGTCACTGTTTTACTCACTGTGGGCTCATTTTGCACAGCAAGATAAAGACCTGCGCCTCCATGGAAACAGAACAGCCACGGCTAGAAATCCAGACTCAGTAATGTTTGTTGTGCAGTATGACAAAGTTCTGATGCCATAAAAAAAAATGAAACTTGAATTTCTCTTATTTATTTTACAAAAATTGTAAAAACCTGGAATCACATCGTCACCTTCCTAAAATAATGGCCCAAGTCCTTTTTAACCCTAACCCTAAATCATCTCCTCATGATGCCGGCCACCTCTTGTAAAATCGCCTACATCCTCAGTTGAACAGATCATGTGATTGTACCCCTGTAGTACAGTGGCCTAGGTCAAGGTTCAGGGTGGTGTGGTTCAGTTTTGTTTTTGTTTTTTTGTCCTGAAAAAATGACATAGGCCATTATTTTAAGAGGGTGTCGATATGTACAACATTTTTACAAGTACCTAAAGGTGTTACCAATGCTTGGGGGGGAAAGGTAACTCTACATACTATAAATGTTTTACTACTTTTACATTTTTAAGTTGTTTCCATACCTGTCTTCAAACTGCTTTGTGTAAACACAGCCTGCAGTTCAGTCCAGTTCAGCCACAAGCTTCCTGAATTTTTGCCATGTGATCGTTGGCTTCAGCTTAGTCACTAATGGCTTCACGTTTGAGATGCGTAGTGCAGAATTTTGTGTTTTTTACAGAATTTAGTTGGAGAGTACGGTTTGTTTTTGATAAATTTTTAAACGAGACATGTAGAATAAGGTGGATTTAATGAAATGTCACCATTTTAGTAAAGATTAGTGGTTCAAGGGCCATCAGAAAATTGGAGATCTAATTATTCTCACAGTTTTTAGTTTCTGGCTCTGGTAAATAGTGTATTTTTTGGTGATTTTGTAAGGACAACATATTTTTCGAACATGTTTTTGGGCTCAGAGGGTTAATTAAAACACCGTGTGAGATGCCCACTAGTGATTATTTTGCACTTTGTTGTGTCTTTACTAGGGGTGGAAATCACAGGGTACCTCACAATACGATACGATACGATACGCGATACATGGCTCACAATATGATATATCACACTATACTGCGATAATCAATATATTCCAAGACGATCACATAACGATACATCACGATATCTATAACTGAAAAATACAAAATGCCTGTAAAAAGGTTCAGTTCAGTATTTATTTATTACTAACCCAGCGATGGACGTCATAATGCTGGCGGCCCTCGGGGACGAGAAAGGAAGCTTCACTTTAAACATTGTATTAATGGCTGCAGGCTGACCTTAAACGTTGGCTGCATCAGCCGCTTTCTCAGCGAGGAGTTCAGGATGGTGGCGATGCAGGTGGGTTTGCCAGTGTACTTTACTTTTGCTAGGCAGTTCCTGCATAGGGCATAGTCTTTTTCCAGCTTGCTTGTTCCCTCCATGTTGACAAAGCCCAAATGGGTCCACACTTTGGACTTAAACGTGTGGAGGGACGACGTTACATCGCTGTATCGATATTTTGCCCCACCCCTAGTCTTTACACTTTATGACTCAATCTAATGTGTGTCAAACCAGCCCTATTTATACCGGCGCAGAGAAGTTACCAGCAGCAGTAAATTGGCATGTAGGAATGTGCTTAATGATGACAGACTCGATCAATTTCTGGGTTCTTTGAAGATCAAGTAATGAGGATTGATCAAACAAGGGGGCCTGTATTTAAATGAAAAGAAAGTGATTGGGCCGATAACTTTCTTTTAATTCATTCATTCAGCCTAAACATACAGCTGGACGTGTAATCACTGAGAACAGCAGGTGGAAGGGGAAGATATATCGGCAGCCTGGTTGCTACACCTCAGTCACGCTAAACCAGTCATTCCCAAAAGACAGTCTAACAGTCCTGTCAGTCAGATTAACATTATGTCATCTTGTTATGTGACAGTCAACCAGATGAAGTAATCTCAGAGTCAAGAACTGCTCTTAATCCTTACACGAATTACATACCACAGTAGTAGAAAACCAAAACAAAACACAGCCACATTGACTGCTCAGCTGCTCGGAAGAAAGATTGACAAGTGTTTTTCTTTTACTTATTGCATTTGGTCCAATCAGGATTGACCTTTTTGCACTACAGGAAGATGCCATTGTTGTTGTATTCACTCAGCACTGCTCATTCAACAAAAGGACTTGTGCTGGCTGAAATAGAGGATACAATGCCCTCCAAAAAAAGTGTGTTAACAGCAGAATGAAATGTGATTTGAATTTGACATCAAAACACTACAATGTCACAGAAGCAGCCACAAAGAGCCGTTTCAATGTTGAGTTCCCCTAACACACTTCTGTAGGGCGCTGTACTGTATGTGTACAGCAGCCTTGAGGAGACTGAAACATCTTCTCCAGTAACAGTTGAGCAGCTGCTGTGGTTGAAAACTGGCTTCTATTTGGATACTTATCATGATCTGTAGCACACGATTGTACTGTAAATGGCTGTTTCTTTGTTTTGTTACTGTCATGGGATGAAGCTCGCTGCAGTGATGATGACTCAAGCAGCCCGGCTGTTCCATCTATTATCATTACATCTCGGCGCTTGACAACAAAATACAACCATTAAGCTTTTTCACAACCTCCTACGACCAACGTCGCCGCTCCAGTTATGGAAATTAAGTCAATAAAAGAGGTCAGCAAATACGCTGCTGTCAACCGTTTACTAGAGGAGTGAAAGGATGTGGTTGGCCCATCTTCCGGGGTAGGCCAAAGGGGAGAGCGAAAACCAAACTGTGACGAGATTAGAACGACGATGAAATTAAAGGTTAGAGGTCGGCTTGTGTTTCAGATGGGGCCATGCAGGGCTTTTGGTGGATTGGAGGTTTGCAGTGTTCATAGTGCAAACCTGAAGATGCATCTGGAAGCAGAGTTTAATATAATATTGAATTAATGGGTGTTTAAATTGTGTGTTATGTTGTTTATTCTAAACTAGCTTTAACCATAAAATTCAGTTTGATGCTAGGATCACTTTACAGCCCAGAAAACATACTTATCATTGTTTCGTCATGCATACTTTATGGGTTTTCCTAATTTTCTGTTTTTAAACATGATCTTGAATTGATGTTGTAGCATGTCTCAGGTGACAATTTTTGCCATTATCAAGCAATCTGCCAAGTATCAGACCTCATATTTAAGAAACCAGAACCTTCCTTAAAAGTTGACTTAAATAAGTATACCATTATCTAATTTTTTTCTGTACATGTATGGCAATCAATTACTTTTTTAAAGATAATTTTGAGACATCTTTGCTTTTATTCTAATGTGGGGAAAGAGAGTCAGAGGAAAAACATGCAGTTGCTCATTGCTGATGGCTTTTACGCTCATGTGGTGTCCACCCTAACCGCTCGACTATCTGACACCCTGGAAATGAATGACTTTCTAGCAAACCAAAGGAATACGTATCTGTTCATGCATGGTCTATCTAACATATAAATCATGTGCTAAAGTCAGCAGGTGAATTATAGCAACATACATCGATCAGCCACGACATTATGACCACTGACAGGTGAAGTGAATAACATTGATCACATTGGTACCATGTGGTGTTCTGGCATCCGTGTTGATGAGACTTAGACACCCAAATAAACATTGTCCCAGAACAAGCACACTCCCTCATGCAAATCCCAAATGTCACTGGCCTACCCCCGCAGGAAATGCACCCCACCACATGGCAACAACATCAACCAATCAGGAACATCTTGAGGAACATGACAATGGCCCAAGATGTTGATTTGACCTCCAAACTTCATAGACCCCATTCTGATCAAGCATCAACAGGATGCAGTGGAACAGGTTTGATTGACAGAGGCCCCACTGCACAAGCCAGAGTACCCAAAGGATCCACTGCCAACGTCCTGGTCCCAGACCCCATAGGACACCCTGAGAGGTCATTGTCATCCAATTTCGACAGTGTGGGAAAGGTGGTCAGTTTAAAAGAACCACAAAATTTCACCCACCCAGGAGAACAGATTTCGCTTCCCTTGATGGACGAGAGACCATCAGTTTCAGGCTTACGTTTCGCTTTGGGTTTCTCTCGCTTTCTGTTTTGGTTTTGGCATCAAACTACAACTTTAAGTCTAGGAAAATATCTCAGCCCGTGACATTTTTACATGTTAGAAGCTGAGTTGAGGCTAGGCACCAAACTTACATGGTCAGAGTTTTCAAAAAAAAAAGAGAAGAATATCATGTTTTTGGTTAAATATTTGAAGCTTCTCCTCCATCTTCTGGGATACCAGGGTGACAAGTCCCGCCCCCTCTAATATATGATTGGAAAGTTGGATATATTGATCAGAAACATATTTGTGACACTTTACAAACTAATACGAACCGTCAGAAGTTACATTTTCCGGACTTCCGGGGTATGAAGCGAGACCACTAGTCGCACGCTTAACCTGCTCCCGCATTGGGTTGCCTTTTTTCCTCTTTAACCCTCGTTTTTCCTACACTGCTTTGGCTTTTTGAAAATCGAGTATTCCCTGGGCTTTACTTTAGCAATCTCTACAAACCATGTCCAAGAACAGAGGGAAGCAGGGCGAAAAAGACGCCACACCGGCCCCCACGCTCGCTGCTAAAGCTAATGCTAGCTTAAC
>OMNN01085689.1:0-16101 GCA_900302755.1 Chromis chromis
CACACACCCCTCCTCCGCTACTCATAATCCTTCATCCCCTCTTGCTTGCCTCTTTCTTTCCTGTCCGTCTCTGCGTTTTCTTTCCTCCTCTCCTTCCATTCCTTGTTCCCCTGATTGCTCTGCTCTTACGCTCATCATTTACTCCTCTTCTTTTCTTTGTGTTTTTGTTGCTTCACCTTTTCTTCTATCTCCTCTCTTTCACTTCTTTTGCAAACATTATAGGGCCGGTTTCACAGACAAGGCTTAAGCCTAGTCCCAGACTAAACTCCAAGTGACTTACACAGACACATCTTAAAATAGTCTTAGAATTAGGCTGTTCTGGATGAAACTAAACTGACAAAATAATAAATCCTAACATAATTAAACCAAATTTAAGCCGTTCACAAAACCTACTTAAACATCCCAGTTTAACTAGTATGACTTAAGGACTGATCCTGGCTTAATCTAAGCCTTGTCTGTGAAACCGGCCCCTAATCTATTAGCTGAAAATGAGAAGGCATTTCTGAGACAATACATAATCAGCAAGCACCTTTCCGTTGCTGTCGATTGCTGATGTCTACATTATTTTGTCTGTGTCCATAAATCTGTCTTAACTTTTTAAAAAGTACACTGGTGAGATGTAGTTCTTCTGTTCTGGAAGCACTATGCTGCTTCTTCATTTCACACCGTTGCCCCTCTCTCCTCTGTGCCCCCTTATACGTTTTCCCTCTCATCTCCTCACCCACCTCCTCTCCTCTGTCTCCCTTTCATCCTGTGTAGGAGTACCATTGACAACCTCTGCGGCCATAGCCGAGCTCACTGTCTGGCCTCACTTTGTTTGTCTTGCTACTCCTTCAATGTAGGTTTCTGGAGGTCTTATTGTTTTGTTCCAACTCAAATCACTCGAGTTCAAAACCTCTGTTTATCCACAGAGAACACACTGAGAGCAAGCTGTCTTTTACAGGAGAAATCCGTCTGACACAGGCAGTTCAAAGACAGCCATAAAGCAAGACAGGCGCCCCCCCAGCTTTATTTTGGATTTTTTAGTTTGTGGGATTTGGTTTGTGTTTTTTTTATTTTTTTCCTGAGATAAACTTTGAGAACTAGTGCTCAGTTTGTTGATTTTGGTCCAGGGTTTTCCTTTAAGCTGTTTTATTACAATTTATCTAGGTTATGTAGCTGCAGCACTGGGTTGTACCGAGACGATTTCATGTAATCAAATGATGATCTGCTGTGGATGAAGTGGGGTGACAGGTTTATTAGTAGGACTGTAGTTTTACAGTCAATAATCCTAGTGTGCAAGTCAAAGGTGTGATTATTCAAACTGAGTCAGATTCAAGACAGATTTGAATTTACATACTACATGATCAAATCAAAACAGACATGCAAATCTTTTTGCCTGAGTTTTGACACTGATGGCCTGTGACTTGGGTTGAATACTGCGATTTGACATCCCTGTACTTCCAGGGAACTCTTGCCTAAATCTACTCATTTTCCCCCAGGAGAAAGCTGAGTGCACCTTAGTATTTGCATACTTGTGTGTCTTTGTGTTTGACCGTGGGTTCATACTGAAAACTGTGATATATATATTGTATATATTGAAAAGCCAGACTGCACTAGCTGTTGTAACCCTTAAAGTTATAGAAGCATCTTTGAATCTTTTATGCGGTTTCTAAACGGATGTATGGATGTTGATTTTTCATAGACAATGGTTTACAGCCATCACTAAAATTCCATCAGTATGTATGATGTCAGTGTATTCAAAAATTGGCTGAGTTACAATTTAGCAGACAGTTTAAACCAATAATATTGTCAGTGTAGAAATACGTTCATACCATTACATCTTTATGAATAACATCATCACCTTCCTTCACTCTGCTGTCTTACCTTTATAAGCGGGCTAACAAATTATAAATATATTAACTTAATTAAAGGCAACAATTGCAGTTCAGAGAAGCTCAGATTTCAGATTTTACTGTGATTGAATATGTAAAGCATCTCAGTGCATTTTTGCAGGAACAGTAAACAGAAACTAAAGCAGCAACAGAAAGGATGAATATAGCCTTAATTGGCAGATCAACAAGAGTGTTGTCAAGAGTAAAGCCAAACTTCTAGCCTGAAGGAAGAAAACTGAAAATGCAGTCTTAAAATTCAGGAGTTTGTTATGCAGCACCCAGGGAAATTTGCAACCTAAACATACAACCACAGACCGTATATAAACGATACGCATAGCAAGCATAGTCATCCCTCGTTGGTTTGCATCGGAGCACAATTTAATGCCTTTATTATCAACGCTATCTTTTTAGGTTGGAGCCAGTACCTTCTACATATGATAAACGGCGTGGAGGAGAGTGACACTTGAAACCTAATTGGAGCACATAGGTATCTTGTACAGCAGGATTAGTATGTTAATAGGCAAGGTGCATTGTGTGCATTCAACTTAGCACTAAAACTGAATTAAAGAAGATCAGCTAACTGAAAAAACAAACTGATTAGGACATCCTAATGAACAACAAAATTAGAAAAGGCTACTAGCATACTGATCAGAAGACGTGAATTTAGCAGATGACATCATAATGACAAAATTTATTGACTTGATATTTCAGGGGAGAAGTTGACACTTGGTGAATAAAAGTCTAGTGGAACTAGAGACTTTTTAAACCAGCAAAAGCAAAGTGGAATTGCTTTTTAATCCTCTGAACTGCTGAATGTTTTTCATAAAATCAAAATTCCACAAATTTTAAACTGTAAAAAGCTGCAAGCAGCGTTGGATGGGTTCTCGCTTTGTGCTGGTCAGCAACTGAGACAGGATATCGCCATATCGCTGTCATCAGGGCTGGACTTTGATCGCGCATGTGAAGTTTGAGGCCAATTGGAGCACGTACAGGCTGGTTAGACATCACTTCCTGTTTCATGGCGTGCTAGCGACTTAGACAGGAAATCGCCATATGTATGTCATCAGGGCCCGACTTTGATCACATGTGAAGTTTCAGGCCATTTGGAGCACATACAGGCTAGTTAAACAGCACTTCCTGTTTCTTTCATGGTGAAACACCAAAAGGCCGCGGGTCGCCATGGGCACGCCCTCATACTTTTGCGGAACATTTTAATGACTTTTGCTCACCAATGCCTGTTGTATATGCTGGCCAAATTTCAGATGTCTCGGAGTTATCCCCTAGGACGAGTTCTCTCTAGAAAATCTGAAAATTTTCATCAAAATTGCCAAAAATCTGACACTAAATTCAAAATGGCGGATTTCCTGTTGCATTGTGGGTATGGGTTCTTCAGGCTTCTTTGTGCATCTTGTCGTGATACATATGTGTACCGAATTTTGTAGCGCTAGGTGAAACGTACTTAGGGGCCCAATTTTTTAAATTTTGTAGGGGGCGCTATTCAGCCATTTTGCCATTCACATAAGTAATTCTCCCAAAATATTACATTTTTCGCCAGGGCTGATGTGTGTGGCAAGTCATACGCGTTTTCGAGTATTTTTAGGGCCTCAAAATTTCGATTTAAAATTCCGTAAAATAATAATAAACCGAAGAATAACAATAGGATTCTACACACTGTTGGTGCTTGAACCCTAAAAATAGAATTGTTGGATTTTCTGACGGTCCATGAGCTAATCATCTCTGACATACCATTCTGTTGGGGAGGTTGTCCAAATCTAAAATCATGACATGTCATCAAAATCACCTTATTTGATATACCACATTTAATAAACCATTGACACTAACCAGATTTAGTAGAAAACGAAACTTTCTGCACTCTTTTATGCAACCAGAAAGTCATTAGTGACTCAGCTGTGACTAACAGTCACGTGAAAAAACAATCAAGGACTTTTGGGCTGAACTAGCAGGATGTGTTTACACAGAGTAGAGCAGAAAAGTATGAACATGTAAGTAGTCAAATATCTACAGTATATATATATTTTTATATATATTTTTGAGTTTTCTCTACTTCTAGCAATTATTGTCCTGTTTCCATAGAGGTCCATGACTTTGCTTTGCAGTGAAAAATGAACCCAAAGTGAGTAAAAATGTGACAGGAGCAAAAAATCACCCAGAAACCGCTTGTTCACTGGGTTAGGGCCTCTTCTGCATTGGCTTCAATTCCAAGCCATGCTTGTCCCATAAACAACCTGAAACTTAATTCCTTAAAGCATCAGTCACTTTTAAGACAACTCAGAGCTGCCTGCTGTGACTTCTCCTGTTGTGCACCCAACACACATCGTCTACACATGTTGGCTTGGTAAGCTTCTTGCTGGTACACAGTCTTCTTTTCTTTTGCTTTCTTGTGGCTTCATAATGTGTTTTTTATTTTTAAGAAAAAATATCAAACTTTGTCACATTTAGAGTTGCTTACCTTCTTTTTATTAAGATGATCAAGATAGAAACTTGATATTTCATTGAAAAATTGAGCCAAGATAATAAAACTAAGTTGATTATTTCGAGGCTCATTTCTCTAAGACGTTTTTTTCCTTCAAATAATTTAGGAGACCCACTTAATCTTAATGGTAAACCCACTGTACCCGACTCCCACCAACATCACAATGCTTTGTAGATCGTCTTTCAAAAGCTGACTTTTACGCTTTTGTTGGCAAGTTTGCTGTGGGCCACTGCGGAGAAAGAATGTTTGAGCTGAGGCTTCTTGTTAGACTGGATTTCCTCTGAAGTCGTGTATAGCTTGATACCAGCTGCTTTTAGTGGCTGCTAGAAATTACCAATTACCTCACCCACAGCATCCTTGCTAAACACATGGTCCCAATATGCTTTCCAGGATGTCTGTGAGTGTGTAAGGAACATAGAAAGACTTTATTGGAGCAAACCTTTGAATGTCTGTTCATGCATCTGTTGTTTCTTTCTGCGTGTCCAGCTGTAATGGTTTTGTCATGACCTTTAATATGAAACTTCTAACCTCTCACATTCATGACCTTTGACCTGTAAGGGTCACCATCCTCTACCTTGTGTTATCATAACCTCAGCTAGTTGTGTGGTCCAAGTCACAAGTGTCTTCTGAATGTCTTAGATTGTTCCAGTGCTTTGTATAGAGCTTGTGCTTTAGAGTTGGGCCAGATTAGAGGAGGGATAGTAGAGTTTTCCACCAGGCTTCATTAGAGCTATGTTTAGTACATATTTGTAACCTTTTTAAGGTTATAGGGTCGTGGAACAAAACCAAATGTGAGTTTGTACACTGAATTTGAATTTGGGCACAAGCTGAAACTAAATGCACTCTCCAGAGTCCCTCTGAGGGTTGGATGTACTTAATGTCAAATCACCAAGACAAATTTACTGTTTACCCAGCTAATGTCTGTAAGACACCCATCTCCTCCAAGGCTGCCAGCAGTGAGTAAATACTCTTCAATTAACCACCTCAAACCTCTGGCATATTTATCTTTAAGATTTGTGTGAAATATGGTTTAAGGAGGGTAGAAACTAGATAGTTTACATCAGTAAAACTCTTTACTATGGCTACAGAGGGAGAGAGAAGAGAGTATGAATGCATGACACTGTTTGACTTACAAGTGATATCTGACAGATGCAATTTAAATGACCGCTGAAATGTTAACAAAAAGTAGTTCTCTTGCAAATGACCACTTTAACTGAAATGCCTCTTATCGGAGACTATGACAGTGACTAGACTTCAGCTGCTAAAACTGGTGTGTGCCTCGTCAGTACCTGCTCGTCTATAGCTTTTCCTCATTTGTAACTTTTAATTAAAATCAAATACGTACAGCCAGCCTGACTGACAGGTGGATAAATGAACGAATGAAAGTCTAGGACTTCCTAACCCAACAATTGCCGTTTCTCGCTTTACTGACAGATCTGTATGCAGTGCACACACTCTGTGCAGCACAGCTCCGAGATAGAAACACACACATACACACACACACGCGCACACACACATAGAAAGAGGCAGCAAACAGAAAGGCCATTATTTTGGGGCTGAATGTTTGTGTGATTGAGCTGATAAAGCGTCAGAGGAATAAGAGTCTATTAGACTGGCCTGGTTAGCTATGGATTTAACATTTATACACACCCCTGTGTGTGTGTGCATTTGTGTGTGCATGTAGGTGTGTGACAAAGAGTGAAAAATACAGGCAGAGGCAGAGTGAAGGAGGGAGAGAGAGGTATGTGTTGTGTATACATTTTTACTTTTCCATTATTCCAGTTGCTTTTCTCATCAATATTGTGTGTGTGTGTGTGTGTGTGTGTGTGTGTGTGTGTGTGTGTATATGTGTGTGTGTGTGCGCGTGCGGTGTAGAGACAGAGAGTGGGACGTATTCTGTATGTAATTTCACATTTCCATTATATTCTTTGTATTTCCATTATTCTGGTCCAAGGCAAACCCACAGAGAGCCTAATGCAGAGCAAATGTTCACATCTGACATGAGATGAAATATGTGAAAAATGGTGTGTGTGTGTGTGTGTGTGTGTGTGTGTATGTGTGGGTGGACGATGGCTACAGAAGCTTTGTGGGCCTGCAATAATAGATTGGTGACACCCGGGAATTTGGGGCGCTGGCCTGTGATTGGGCAAGGCTGGAGTAAATTATTCTGCAATGTCATTTCCTGTTCAGGTTGCAGAGATGTAGCTGAATAGTTTTGCTTGGTTCCTTTTAAAATCATAAATAATATCATAATGGTTAACCTAATGGGGCCAAACACACTCAGAGGCCAAAACACACACAAACTCAATTTGCTGAAGCTATAGGAGGAAGGATTAATCTTGCTGCTGAATGTCTCGCAGGCTGCCATCGTCATTAAAGAGGGATAGCATATATTTGTTTTTGCATGTTTTGTCAACGTAATTCATCAAGTCCCTCATGGATACATATGTCTGTATTATCTTAACTTGCTGAACAAACTGTAGGTGCATTCACTGACTTGCTTTAACCAAAACTAACTTCAATTCTCAGAGCATTAACTTTACTGAAGAAAGAGCACCAAACTTAGCTCTACTGCTGTTCACTCCCTGTGTGCTATCTAATGTACTATATTTATGTTTTCATCATTTTTTAAAGGTGGAACAAAACTGCATCACATGTACAGTAGTTGAACCAGCAGTGAGTAGCTTTCAAGAGCAGAAGAGGGGCGTGGCTGTATCGACTACAGCAACTAGTGGAACCTATGGTGGAAAAGCCTACAGAGTGTCCAAGAACTTTCTGATGCTCGAGGTAAAAAAGAAGCTTTAGAGGAGGGATTACGGTCTAAAAAAAACGATGGCGATGTCTATGTCATAAGCACTAGTTGACAGTGTAATTACTCTCACTGGCAGAAGAGACTTAGGCTGTGTTCACACTTACTGAAGTGAACCGAAGTGAACCAAATGCAAATTCTTTGTGGACCAGAAAAAAAGCGTGGATTTTCTGGACCTTGTCCAACGTCTTGAAATCTGGTGCGCACTAGTGGAACACTTGGTGACGCGAATCACGTCACACTGTACATTGAGCTATTGTTTTTCAATATGGATGAAGAGATACTTTTTTTTACTGTTTTCTCACCATACTCGCCGTAGCGAGCTACACGCTATCTATGCGTAATGTTTCTGATTATGTCGAGTCTTTATCGGAGTCCAGAGCGGAGTTGGAAACAAGGTTGTTGTGGGACGAACAGGAAAGGAGACGCATCATAAAGCACTCCAGGAGGAGACGTGCTTTGTTACTAGCAGCTGCAGTGTGCTTCTGTCCTGTTTAGAACAAATTTCATACGCTCCGCATCCAGATAGTACGTTTGCCCTCCAAACAGCGGCCCGAGACCACCTCTTCAAGTGAACCAGTTGGTGTCACTAAAAGTGATGCGCACCAACTAGTCCCTGTTCACACCAGCAAAAAAAAAACCGGACCAAAGAGAGAATTGATCTCGAGTGCGCACTAAACTGCCCAGTGTGAACATGCTCTTAGACTTAGACTTACTTAGAGACTTAGACTTGCTTTATTGTCATTTACAGACACACTGTCAGTGCACATGTTAAGGAAATTTCGTTGCCTTGACTCACAATTACACAAGACACAAGTATTCACAGAATATAAAAGATGCTGGTATATGCATAGAAGTCAACAATTTGTTCAGTGCAAAAAGAATAAAGTGACATTAGTGGAAATATATTGCATCGGAATAGCAGCCTATTAAAGTACAGTGATAATCCTGTGGAGGGAGGGGGTTATTACAGTCTGTTCAGCAGTCTTACAGCCAGGGGGAAGAAACTGTCTCTGAACCTGGACGTCCTGCTGCGGATGCTGCACAACCTCCTGCCAGAAGTCAGCATGTAGAACAGTCCATGGTGGGGGTGGGTGGGGTCCGAGGAGATGCGTTGGGCTCTTGTTAGGCAGCGATTGTGCATGGGTGCAGGTTTAATTAGGCCCCATTACCAACAGTTTTTTCTCATTGATTAATCTGCAGATAATTTTAATGATTTCTCATGATTATTAATTGATTGCTCGGTCTATACTGACAGTGTATATTTTCCATCACAGTTTCCTGAAGGTAAAACTAAATGTGTACATGCTTAGTGTTGCTCAGTGAACACTCCAACTCTACTATTAAAACACAAAAAAGCAACACATTTTCACATTTAAGCAGCCAAAAGCTGTGGATTTTGTTATTTTTTTCTCTGAAATACGTAAGTGATTATCAGAATTGACCAATCAATCAAATAATAGTTGCAGCTCTGTCTTTAACTATTGATTGCTTATTATGTTGGGAACATGAATGTGTGGAAGAGTTGCTCGTGGAACACAGCACATCTCTTTAGCTGGGTCTGACCTCTGACCTTCCCCCCTGTTGAAGAGGATTCCCCTGCTGGGATCAATGAACTATCAAACCATTAGTTTATCCTAACTAATGGTTTCAGGAGCAAATGCCAGATTCTGTAAAGCAAAAGGCAGCAATGAAGTAATAAAGCAATATTTTGAAAAAGTTTCCTGACTCCTAAGAGAACATGCTTTTTTTTTTTTCAAGCTGTGAGTATTCCAGTTTTTAATATCTGTGAGACTCATACTTTATGTTTCTTCTGCTGACCTTGTTTGGCCCCTTAGAGGAAAGCCGACCTAAGCATTCAGCCGAGCCCGAGGCTTGTTCTGACAGTGGGTGGGAGGTGGGTGGTCCGTCAGCACATTTATTCCTGGAGGAGCCCACTGCTGTCTTCTAGCAACTCAACCAGCTCATTGTCCTTTGCTGGCTTGGGCAATGTTAACAAAGACTTCTGTTAGTTTGACTTGTGTGGGGTCTTGATCTGCTCTGCTTTGGGATATACATTTTTTTTCCTGTTTGTTGGGTTTTTTTTCTTCTTCTTTTTTTCCATTTGAAGCCAAATCTGTCCATGTTTGATTCAGATTTCCATGTTCAAACTAACAAATGAAAATCATCCTCCCTAATACTACAGTGTACATGGCTTTTGGCACTGCACAGGTACTCATACGTCCACTTTGTTGTTCATTTGTGTCTTTTTGTGCATCACTAGCCAGAGGTTGATGATATAATTTTGGGCTACACAATACTGTTTTAACTTTAGGATGGGTATAACCTTGCAACTGCGAGATCCAGTCCGTAGCCAAAGACCTGCAGCCTGGTCAGGCCAGCAGCCTTCATCATGCTCACAACATTTTCTGCTGTTATACATACTTTCCTATTGAGGCCTATCACTTCTCTTATCCCTGCTGTCATGTTCTAACTTGTATAATCATCTGCAAAAAATTGCCTTTTGCAAACAATGTCTTTTCAGTTGTTAGTCTTCATTTATAAAGTGCAGGTCAGTTAATAATCCACTTGTGACAGCTCTGTTTCAACTTTGCTGGGATGGACACTTGAGAAAAGGTGCTTGATGGTGTTACATACTGCTTGACAAGTGACTGAATCATGTTTTGAAAATCCTCTGTTGTATCATATTTTTAGTGAGGTGAAACGTTATGGCATCAGAGATTTCTCTTTGCCGTCTGAAACCTTTCTCAAATGGTGTAACACTGCCAGAGACTCCAAAGCAGCTATCAATTATTTTAATAATTGAGTATTGTATCGATTATTCTGACAATTAATCGAGAAATCGGATTTTTAAAAAAATGAAACAATTAACTAACTTTAGCTTAATTTCATAGTAATACATCACAGAGAAAATAATAAAAGTCAGTTAACCAAGTGGTTGCGTGCTGTGCAGCAGCTTTCACACAGGACACAGTATGCACTGCACTCACTGTGGAGTTCAGGTTCAGCTCCTGGGGAGTCCAGCAAGCAAAATAGGCGGAGTTTTCAAAACCTCTAGCAGGGCGACATCACCATCCTCTCAAGCTGGAAGTTTGATGTAAAACTTAAACAGTGAAGATGTATTTGTCCCGTGCTCAGTAGCAAACATTAGCACTAGCCTGGCTAGTAGAAAACATTTCTCCCTGAGTCTCAATACACCCACAAAGCTGTGTCATATAATTCGGGGAATTCAGACACAGAACCAGCTTTTCCTCCACTTTTCCCTCCGTGTAGGCGAGATGCCTCGTTTCTATTGGCCGTGCGTTCCTACATCATAGGGTCAACCTTCAACAAATTTCAAACAACTTTGACGGCGGTGAGCGGAAATGAATGGGTTTCAGAGCGCGGCGGTCGGTCCGTCCGTGGACATCTGTACTGTATCCTGCATATATAGTATAGTATATAGTTGATTAAATGAAGCCTCAAGGCATTTTAGTAATCAAACTACTCCATTGTATCAAGCAGCAAAAAGTTGTAACATGATGTATTTGTGTTAAATGAGCCTTACTTCACATCACACTTCCTCAGTGTAGCTATCTTGCATGCAGCTTGTGTCACTGTTACTGTCATCAGGTTTGTCACTGAAAAGGGAGGGATAAAGAAGAATCTACGCAGACAGTGGCCTGGGTAGTCCAGATTGCAATACAAACACACCCCTTTTACAGCATATCCTCTTAACTCTGTGCCTCTGTATGACCTAACGTCATTTGAAGTTATAGCGTTACAGTGGTGGAGCTGATTTCCAGGTGGCCTACATAAAATTATTGGCAGGCCACTGAATAAAATGGGCCCCACTCTGGACAAATGCATCTTGGGAAATGTAGAAAGGTATCAAATGAAATGCAAGGAGGTGAGGTTGATTAGGGGAAAGGGAATAAAAAAATGATTACAACACTTAATCACAGTTTAACTGCTGGAGATTCTTGACCATCACAGACTAATATTGTCTACCAGTATAAGCATATCTGAGAGGGTGTGATGGGGTCCTTTAATCACTCTCTAAGGCTCATGCCCAATTTCTAACCAGCTCTGTGTTGTTAACTTTGCCACTGAATTGCACTTTTATATGCTATTCATGCATTTTTCCTCAGCGTGCCACTGTAATGAGCATGTTATTGTGACATGTACATAACACTTAGAACCTAATGAACATGTTCATTTGTTATCTCGCTGTAGCTGGAGGTAGCTTCTCAGGTCTTAGTCACAGCCATCACTAACATTGTCTGCGGTTGATAAATGATACAAACATTGATGCTCGTGCACACACACACACACACACACACACACACACACACACACACACTTATAACACTTTCTTCCCATGTCTGCTTTTTTTTCTAAAATATAGTGTGTCTAATGGAGGAAATTTCCATCTGTTTCCCAACAGACACGCCTATTGTATGTGTCATAGACTCAGCAGCTGTTCACTGACTGGAAGCAATTGGAGAACTTTAAAGACATATTTTGTTTTTTTGGTAGCCTGTGTTTTGTTCTAACAGCAGTTGATATTTCCTTTCCAAACAACCAAAGACTGATGATGTTTTGTGTGATTTCCGACCACAAACCTGTGTTCAGTTTCTCTGATTTACATACTGACTCAGAACAGAGCAGAGCCCGAACCAGGGTATTTTTTTTTTTATCATGGCACTTTTCCATAGCTCTCTGCTGATGTGTGTGTTTCTGTGTGTGTGTGTATTTGCTGAGACAGCAGGTCTGTGTACTAGTGGCCAGCTCACAGCCGTAGCTGGTGATGCATGGAGGAATCAGAGCTCCAATAATGAGCGGAATCAGCCTTTAACATGGTAATGTGTCATTTAGGGCCTATCCATTTAGCTAACGACTTGCTTCCTTTTGAAACCTATTAGCAGTAATGGTAAATAGCAGCTCCCCTTTCAACTCACATCTGATCTATTCCCTTTCCCTCTGTTAGTCTTCCTCTCTTCTCGTCTCTTCTGTTATTTCTTTCTTCTTCCCTTTCTCTCCTTCTCTGTCTTTTGTATCTTCCCTCCATCCTTAATCCCTTTATTTCACCCTCCCCTACTGGTTTCATCTCCTCTTTCATTTCTTCGTTCGCTTCTTCCCCCCGTGTTTCTTTTTTATGTCTTAGGTTACTTCTGTTCACTTGTTAATCAGTTTGGTCATTAATTTGAAATTTCTCCATACTTTTTTATCTATTTATTTCCTCCCTCCTCCTCTCCTCTCCTCTCCTCTCCTCTCCTCTCCTCCCCAGCCCATAGGGGCTCATTCATAACATGTACCCATTACCCACCAAGCTATTAAGTTTGCTAACAGTGAGATCCATTGGGTGAAAATCAATGTCTATCCAGGGAGCAGTTTGTCTGTACCTCCACTGTAATGAATGCTATATACTCCAACACACACAGCTCTGTCGCGCTTCCTCACACACAAACACACACACACACACGTGCAGACTGAGCATGTGAGCACTGGTGTAACGGATAGTTTTGTCAACCGTGCTTCTAAACTTGAGTGAAAACAAATCCAGCAACATGAATGAGCATTGTAATCGATAGTATATTGTGTTCACTCATCCTACTATTTCTCCCGATCGATCTCCCATAGTTTTATCTCTTTTTTTGTTTTCTCCTCTTTCTCTTGAAACTCTCTCCCATGAACATGTTCACTGAAACAGGCAGGAGTCTCGAAAGAAACTGAATGTTTATATGCTGAAAAAAAACCCTGAAAAGAAACACACACACAGAAAAATGGAAATGTATTATCCCAATATGGTTAAGCCTGTAAGAAGTTTCATAAAGCACCATAGGCACACATACAGTATCTATTAAGCTCCTGCTCATACTCTAATGGATTCTGTATTGTCAAACACACATTTCAGCTGCGCTCGATCTAACCTGAACATTTCCCATGCCAGAGCAGTTAGTGGTAGCCCGGGGCCAGCTAATAGCAGATGTGTAGTCGTCAATGCGGGTCAGAAACGATGAGTCAGCAACCTGTAGTTCAGTTCTAGCAAAATCCATAGTCATTATTTCATACTGTACGAGAACCTCCTAAATCTAGGGAAGCTTGTCTCCATTCTGTTCATTTGATTCTGGGCTTTCAGAGATAGGCAGTAACAAATGTGTGAAATCCTGTAAAAAAAAAAAACCCAAAACAAAATTGAAATATTGTTTAACATTAGTGAAAAACATTTTGGAGATACTTTGTGGATGAAGTGGTGGTAAGGCATGTCTTGAGTGCATTTAAAAAAACAACATGCTGTTTAATTTTGAGTTGTAGCTGCAGACCAAAACATGTCAGGCTTACTTTTCTATGTGAAGTACTATGAGATTCAGTTCAATTGAATTTTTATATATATAGCGCATATTTACAACATATGTCATCTCATAGCATTTATAGTAAGGAAGAACAGAAAACCCAACAATCCAAAGTTGCTTTTGGATTCCGTATGAGCAAGCAGTCAGCAATGGGAAGGAACCAAAAACCCCTAGGATAGGGAGAGGGAGAAAAACCTCCGACAGAACCAGGCTCAGGGAAGGCGGACATCTGCCTCGACTGGTTGGGGTGGATGACATATGCTGTGACATTTGCACTATAGAAATAAATTGAATAGAATTGAACTTAGGATTAGTAATGATGATTAAATTATCACTAATAATGGTGAATAATGCCCTATTAGGTGTAACAAATATCTAATGTATTACACTACTACAGTACTCATAGACACCCATTTGAACACTCTGTGAATGCCTTCGGTTGGGTCACGGTGCTTCCTGTTAGTAGATTCATGTACAAACCAGGTCTAAACACATCTGTTTTGTATTTTATTGGCCTGCAGATGTTATCTGTGTTGACATTCAGATTGCTGGCTGTGTCGCTGTTAGCAGACTGTAAAACTGTTTGAGCTAATGCTGAGGTCACAGTAGCACTGCCAGCTACATTGCTCCTAACTAACAGAGAGACTAATGGCAGCAGCTCTAGCTTCCATCAGTCTCTCTGATGGCCAGTGAGCTACATTCTCCTCACCACGGTGGAGAAGTTGTTCCCCAGAGATACCAACTGTGATTAATTGTGTGTGTGCACGCTGGATATTCCTTTTGACTACTGGCTGTTCCTTTTGTGCACATTTGGTTGATTGGTCCCCATGGACACACCCACTCAACTCTTCAGCCAATTGTACACTGTTTCCTGTCTCTTCCAGTGTCTCTCATCAGTCAGCTGAATGTGGAGAATAGAAGAGTGGAGGAAGGAGAAGCAGTGAGAGGAGGAAAGAAATCATGAGGAAAATGAGAAAAGAATAGGAAAAGTAAAAGAATAAGAGGAGTGCACAGACGGAGATGGACAATATTAACATTGTAGAGTGTGTTCGGTTTGATTTGTGCGGTAACCGTTTCTTCCTGGAAGCTCATGCACATCCATCTGGATTTCCAATTACCCACAATCCCTTGTGACCCCACTGGGCCACGTCTAGAAAATGATGTTATTTCCTGACCTGACAAATACAAAACACTTTCAAGATAGACAGACCTGCACATTCACACCAAAAACATCTACATAAACACATGTAGGAAGCACATTTACTCAAACACACATAGCAAGGCCTCTAGTCAGCACACAGTCACACGCTCCTCCTTGCTGCAAAAAGAAAGATATCTTTTTAGTTCCTCTACATATACATTCAATATTTTTAAGCCAAAACATGATAGAGAACACTTGGAACATTGCATTATTATTTACTGTATACAACATCAGATAGTCTAATCTCTGCTAAAATGCTGTATCATGTATCAGAACAGGTTAAAATGCACATTTTCCAACAACTTGATGTTTGTGTAGCAAAGAGTAGTTTTACAGTGTTTGAGCAGGTGAGCTGGCGTGCTCGAGCTGCACCAAGTGGGGGTGGTTACATTGAGAGAGATAGAGCCCACACATTCTAGTGGAGCAACAGTGTACAGTTAAATCTCTGCCATTTTAAGGCAGGAAATGATTAATTCACAGCAAAAAATACATGTCAGATTATATGTAAAAAATGCTAGTTGCTGTGTTGACATGCAGTTCTTCAGCTTCTATGAGGTCAAATTGTGTCAGTGTTTGGCTACAGTAGAACATAAAGGCCACACACAGTAGAAGCCTCAACAGTCACTGAACTGTGACTCTGTCTCCAGGGAGCATTTTAACTTTAAGAGTGAGAGCAGCCAGCCGTGTGAGAGGACAGGCAAATGTAAAGCTAAAGATATATGTATATTTACATAATAAAGATTTTCCTGAGAAAATTATTCTATTCTATTCTATTCTATTCTATTCTATTTTATTCTAGACCAGTCTCTTCTAGTCTGTGTTGTTGTTGGATTGCAGGGGGATGTAGTGGTTATAGCTATGAGAAGATTAGATCCTCTCTGGGGCCAGAGTTCAAGTTGCTCTCTCCTGTAAATCTACTCACTGGCATGTTTTCATTACGAGCACCAACATATCCCCCATATTCCCTAGACAGTGTGTGAGTCCAAGAGTGTGTGTAGTGGCCTTGGCTGCAGGCTTGACTGTAAGTACTAACCAAGGCTAGCACCAATAGTTCCTACTTAAATCATACACACACACACGCATACATGCGCACGCACGCACGCGCGCACACACACACACACACACACACACACACACATTCTTGTACTTGCTACGTAGTAAGGACCCGGTAAAACAACCTACAAAGTGGGATCCTGCCTTTCTAGCCAACTTATCATCACAAAGAAAGCATTTCTGAACTCTAGGTGGCAGCACGATGCTATACATTCACTCAGATTTTGTGAAAAACAAAGTTTAAGGAAAAAAGTTTTTCGCCAACAGAGTGAGGTCCGGTTGGTGTTTTCATTAACCCAAAGTATATCACTGCTACCGCTGATGTTAATAATAAT
>OMNN01085691.1:0-25219 GCA_900302755.1 Chromis chromis
ATAATCCATTGGGTGTTTCCCCTTGTTTAAAAAATAACAAATCAGCCACTGATTGAGGTAAAAAAACGCATATTAAAATTATTCTGTCATATTGTAGGTCTCTTCGATCCATCCTCAAAATCTGACTGAGGTGATAAATCAGTGCTGAGCTAGTTTCAGAAGAATTCTGGGGGTGTTTTTCTTCCCTGAGGTTAAATGGCTGACTGCAGCTGAATGTCATTAGCCAAAAAATATGACAAAAACAAATACCTTAGAAATGTCAACACTATTTACTGTGATCCTAATTTCTCTTTTTTTCTCAAGTTTCTGAATTTAATGAAAATACATTATAAGCACATGTTTTCCCCTCTCTTCAGTCCATACTGTCCATCATTTTATGCACTTGGGTATTTGTGTGATTTATGAGGTAATTGGTGTGACTCACTCAGTCTGCTGGGACCATTAAAAAGGATTACCACATTACCTATGGTGTCATTTAGCATTTAATGCATTTAAATCAAGTACTTCTAGTGTGGTCAGTTGTGTTTGAAACATTAAGTGTTTTCACAGAGGAGATGTTTCCAGTGTACAATGTTGCTCTTTATTGATTGGTGCAGCCTACAGTGTTCCAGGGGAGTAGATCACACAGGAGGCCAATATCAGGCTGAGAGAAGACCCGAGGAGGCTCTATTCTCCTCCCAAATCCTCACAGTTCAGAGGGGGAGTTTGGTTTAATTAGAGAAGCTTAATGTTGCTTTTTATGAGGCCTACAGGGGCCACTCTTTTCCTCTGCTTTCTGCATATTTAATATTCCAACACTTTTGTTTGAGAGAAACAGGAGTAAATGATGTGATTTTCCTCAAAATCTTAATGGTAAAATATCAATGGTAAAAATCAGATATTAAGTGAACAGGATAATTGCAGCTGGCAAGAAAGTCACTAATTGCACGCTTACTGTAATAATGCCCATTATAGTCAAGATTTACTGCCTTACGCTTTCACAAGGGCAAACATAAGCATTTGCAGGGTGATTGGTGCTCGATGTCTTCAAATAACTTGAAGCTGTAAAAGCAATGATCATAGCACATCTCAATAATGGCATTCATAAAAGCCGGCACCAAAGGAAAGGTCGCAGTTAATGGCTGCCAAGCAATATTTTGTGTCACTCAAAGCGTCCAGCTTTGATGGTAAATCTCTCTAATAAGAATGGCCCTGTGAACAATTCCCTTAACTTAATTAACAGGGTATTCCAGAGGTATGTGCTAGATGTCTGCACTTTCAAGGTTCTCTTGTAGATAATTGCGTTCATTTAGAGAATGATTATAGTCCAAATACGAGACAGAGTTTTTGACAGTCTACTTCTCACTCTGTCTTCACCTAATGAGCTTACTGTAATGGGTGCAGACTTAAACTGCACATTAGACAGATATCAAGATATCAAAACCGTTATTGTCATTGTGCAAGCACAACAAAATTGAAGTTGTGCCATCCTCCATGGCACATACAGACATGCACATACACATATTCATAGACTAAAAGAGAGCAGTAAAATATAAACAGCAGTGAGCACATTAAAGGTGCATACAATAGTAAATAGTAATGTAGAAAAGGTGATAGATATAGCAATTGGAATACTGTGCAAGTGTGTCAATCAAAAGTTTTGCTCATCAGTGGCACAGCAACAAACCCTGCACTGCATCATCTTTCTGCTTGATAATACTCCCTTTCAAACATGGAAATCTATTTTCACCTTTAACATTGCAAGATGTAGGGAAAAGAGAGAATTTCCACAAAAAAGAGTATTTTTGTTCGTATTCTTATTTATATGATGCTCCTATATCTGGTGCTCTGTTACCTTAGGTTACTAGGGTCTTGTGTGGTAATCTCAGAACAAATATAAATAAAACCAACAGTCTTCAAAGGATCATTAAAATGGCAGTTTCATACTAAATGGTTGCATGATGTTTTGTTTTAAATCTTCTATAATCCCATACAGAACTTTAAATGGTACAAGTTATACAAGCAATAAAGCAAGTTCACTTCAGTTCAGTTTTGTTTACATGGTGCCTCTTCACAGCATGCACATTTTAAGGCACTTAACATAAAAAAGTGAAGGCCTTAAAAATTATACAGAGAACAAACCCAAAGATTGGATTCCTTTTGAGCAAACATTTGGCAACAGTGGGAAATCTCCCTTTTAACAGGTCCTCTGGCAGAACCAGGCTTAGCGAGGGCAGCCATCTGCCTCGACAGGTTGGGGTGAGGGTAAAGGGGTAGAGAAAATGGTAGCACATAGAAAACAGAGAAAACAAAAGGTCAGCAATAACAATGGCATAGAAATGTATGGAGAGAGTCCCCCTGTAGTCTAGGTCCACAGCAGCATAACAGAGGGATGGTTTAGGGTCACCTGAGACAGCCCTAATTATTAGATTAATCAAAAAAGTAAAGTTTTATGCCTCATCATAAAAGTAGGGAAAGTGTCTGCCTCCCAGATCCACACATGGAGCTGGTTCCACTGGAGAGGACCCTGATAGCTGACGGCTCTGCCTCCCATTTTGCTTTTATAAACTCTAGGAAGCACAAGAAAGACTGCATTTGAGAGCAAAGTGTTCTGTTGGGATAATATGGTACAATAAGGTCTTTAAGATACAAAATGAATTCAGGTTTCAGCTGAAAGAACTGTTAGAAAAATATTTTAAGTAAGAATATAAGAATTTGAATACAAAAGAATTACAAAAAGTACTTGAGTGATTATTTAGAAACAAAAAAAAAGAACAATTAAATTCTCAGTTGAATAAATTACATTTTCAAGGTTTAACAGACTGAAATAGGCCCATTGTGACTAGAGGAAAAAAAGCTGGAATAACCAGACGGCATTAAGGGCTTCCAAAACCAGAGAACAGTGAATAAAATCAGGGTAACACAGTGAAAAATGTCCAGTGACCCTTAATAAATCACCATCACCTTTAGAATGTATTCATAAAAACCTTTATAAATCAGATCTTTCTTTATTAACAGTTGAGGGCAAGTCTAAGATTAACACCGAGCCCTGAGAGGCTACAACCTCTGGAGGGAGGAAAGACAGCTGATCCAGATTAACTTTGTCCAGATATTTACATTTTTTGAAGAGAAAATATTAAGGTCAGTTAAAGAAAGAACTAATGATTTTTCTTAGAAAGGCCATCTTCTTCAGAGTTTACAGAATGTATTGATCACCAATTAAATACCACCCATGTAGACTCATTTCATGTGTAAACTTTAATCAAAAAGTGATTTCAAAGGCTCTTTCTTGATGATTGGAATAACGTTTACTCTCTAGACAAACTGAGGTTTTATTAAAAGCTATCTATGAAATGAGAAAGAGTTTTAATATTGTTCATGCAGTAATTGAAAAACACAATATAACCATAATATTAGTAGACACATTTAAAGCCTGTAATTATGTAGAGTGGTTGTGTATGTTTAGCCTTTGGGAAGAGCTCTTGTAAATAGATAAAGATTTTATATGTTAAATGCTTAGCTGAAGTCTTAAGCAATAATTTTCCATCATTTCATGCTCAATCATGGATGTCACCACCACTGCAGTCCTTCCCTGATGCTTTTTATTCTAGCCAGAGAACAGCTTGCAGTAGCTGTCACATCTCATTAGCATATTTCTGGAATTTAATTAGTAAGCTTGCTATATAGGCTGCCCTTACATGCAGATGATGTAATTTTGTTCTTATCCAATTTGGCACAAGCAGCAATATCCCATATTATTAAAAAAAAAAGAACTGGGTCATCTTCTGCCCCCTTCATATTACATCAGGTATTTAAAAACCAAGTCACTTTGAATTCGTAAACTGTTTTGAGGTATTAATAAATGGTCACATCTTACAATTTCTATAATTGGACATATTAATATAATCAAAATACATATTTGACATTTAATTCAATCCATTCCATTTAAACCATGAACAGATTTTCTAAATTATTCATTTGTAAAACTGCACATAGTTTTACTAACTTTGTCTGGAATAATGAGAAACAAAATTGGTATTTAACACACGACAGAGGTAGCTGCAGTTTCTCAGGTTATAAGTGGGTACAGCTGCCTTACATGTGTATCAATATATGACTGGTAGCTGCTAGTCAGTGGTAGCCAAGCAACTGAAGAGAGAAGGATTAATGAAGCAGTCAGTATAAGCCAACTAACAGAATGTTAAATACTTATTTATTTGTGCATTTGATGGAATATTCTCATCACTGCAAAATGGAAAATCATTGTACACTCATCAGCACAGCAGTTATTGTCTCTATCACCCACAACTATTATTGGGCAATTTAAACCAGGCTGCAACAGCATCTCCAGTTAGTATCACTTACGACCAATGCTGTGGCCTCACAGTGATGACTCTGCTATTACCTAAAGATGCCAGTGGATCTGTGGCTGCCAGTGAGGGTTACCACGTGTCAGATAAATGACAGCTCCAAAATGATTCTAATGGATTTCAAAGACTTTCTGGGATTTGTTTTTAATCAACAATGGAGTACACAGTGTCCCTTGGAAGGATGCAGATCTTTTTTCATAATTGTCACTGTTGCGTGTAATGGCTGTGTGTGACAGATTAAATAGGAGGTAGTGAGTCCTTGGGCCTGGCAGGAATGCTGCTAGAAAAGTGCCAATTTCATTTTCAGGCTGTGTGCAAGCATCTGGCCACTGACATTCATTACTGACAGGATGTCATTTGAAAGCCAATTTTACCCACTTTAGCAAACTTTCAAGTACAGGCTGTTCAGGCACACTATGGGAGCAGTGACATTTATTGAGCTTAAAACATATGTCTTGGAAGAATACTCATTATAAGCGCTATGTGGTGATGTATGTTGTAAATATGTGCTATATAAATAAAATTGAATTGAATTATCTGAATTGATTTTTGGATAAGTGTTACTTGTAAATATTCTAAGAGTATTTGTAATTTAAAAGCATTCCAGTTAAAACTTCTTAATTATATTTAAAGTTGTTTTAATTATCATTTCTAGAATTACAAAGTATCAAGTACTGTAAGTATGTGTAATGTGAAAGGGGTCACTCCTGGACAGACTGTCACAGCCTTGTCCAGCACCATTCCCATGATTTTAACCCTCTCCAGACAGAATAGAGTAGAATAGATTCTCAACACGTGATTGGCCTTGACACCGAGATGCCACTCAACATATTTTGCAGCTGCACTCTTAGGACTGGGATTGGAAGAACGCCCAGTCCAACTATCCAATCAACAGACATCAGTTTTGTTGCTTACATACCATACAGCATATACATCAGAAATGTGAGATATGTAATGTAAGATAAGGTTTATTGTCCCCAAAGTAAATGCTGACTTGAAGAGTGGTGCATGCTTTTATAGCTCTGTGTAACTACAGACAGCACACTAATAAAAGTATATACAAGACACAGAATAAGGCATATATATATGTAAAACCCTGAAAGAAGCCATTACTATCTACAACATACCCACGCATTCACACATTTGCAAGACTCTATGCACATATTACACTCTAATAGCACCATATTGCAATACATACAGACATAATGCCAGTAGAATAAAAGCAGGGATCTAGAGATCGACCTTTTAATTAAATATGTGGCCAGATACACATCAACAGTTCAGTCTGAGCTGCTGTTTGTTGAGTGGAGTCATAATAGTGGGAACAGGAGACAGATTAAAATGATTCCTCTTGTATTTACAGGCTCTGTAACGTCTACCTGAAGGTTCGTGTTCTAAAACTAGACATATTTTCATGTAAACCAGGAACTCATCTGAAAGTTTGAGGATTTACAAACCTAATTATGGCATATATTATGTCAAATTTGTCATATTGACCACATACTACACTCTGTTGTACAAAAACCAATGTGGTTGTATTCCTCCCACTAAAGCAGCATTCAGATGGCTCTCTGTGTCTGCTGTGCCTCAAGGTTCCAGCGGAACATTGCTTACTAAGTAGCACTGTGACAGTGGGAAACATGGCATCAGAACTAAGTGAAAGTGAAGACCAAAGAAGACTAAGGAGTGCTGACTGTCATGCACAGTTGCCTGACCTCAATCCCATTGAATGTTTATGTTGGCACTTGAAGACTGAGAGAGTCTATGCTGGCTGTCATTAAAGCAATACCAAATTCTATACCTCATACTATACCAATTCCCTCTGGTTTTATCTGAGTAGTACTTAATTTGGCCGATTATATTCTGCTGAAAATAATTAAAAGATATTAACAAGAATAATAAATATCTTCCGATGTGTATTTTCTTAAGTTACATATTTACTGAGTAAACACACACACATGCTTGCCCACAATACACTCACAATCATACCTTCACAAATTATTCTGGATAATATAATCTATGAATTAAAATTTAATGATAATAACAATATCAGCTGGTACTCAAGACTTAAACCCACTAAAGAGAGAAAATCAGACTCATGACCTAAAATACTTTTTGTTGAACATGAACATTTGACGGAGGAGATGAGTGAATTTCACCCTTGGCAAAATGTGATAAATACTCCACACAAGTCCTAAATATTGCAACAAAATATAAAATTCATTAAAATGTGGAGAACTTCAGACACATTTGGTAAATATTTGAAAAGAATCCAACATTTATTAATGCAGAGAATCACTGGAGAAAAATCAAACATTTATTGTATTTTGAAAAAAAAGAAAGAAAAAAGAAAGAAAAAAACCTATCCAACATGTTTGTTTGAAGTTTGAGAAGAACATTCACATGCTCTTTGTATCAACACAGTCAGTGTGGTTGTTGTCTGTGAATATCAGATCTTTTATGACAGGGATATTAAGGCTTGTTATAAAATTAACTGATGTGATGATAATCATCATCATCAATAATCCTTCCTCTGTTAAAATAAGTGTTGATATAATAGCATTAATTTAAGTGTTACATCATATAGTGATAAAATAAACATCCATCAATTTTCTAAACCTGTAAAACACATATGCATATATTTCCACTTTATATATTAATATTCATGCATTCTTTATCATTTTTGAGAAAATATTCATGGATGTTTCTGTTCATTTCTGCATTAAGTGGAGGAAGAGCAGCTGACCTCCATAGCAGCCCCACTTTGTAATGTGTTGGGAGTTTTACATGAAAATCTTGCTTAGTGCAAGATTTTACTCTCCGTTCTATTTTTGTAAATGGAGCCAACTCTATTAATGTTATGTATTATCACCACTAATTTTTGATTTCCATTACCTTGGACTCCTGACATAAGTTGATTAATGGTTGTGTTTACTGCCTGTGTTGGCACACTTTTGCAATATGGGACGCCAGGTGGGAGATATAGAACCTTCAAAAAAATCCCCACATTATTCTTTTAATTACCAAGATGAGGCTGAGGTGAATGTTTTTCTCCAGCGGCAGCTAGTGCACACACTAGGCCGTATGTGATGTGAATCTGGCATAAGTCCCTGCATGGGTGTTAATTACAAGCTTCAATAGTGCTTGAGAAGGTCTTTGAAAAGGTTTTGCGACGCAGTGCGACATAATCCTTTGTAGCGTCTGCTAATGACCCCTCATCTGGATGCTGGCATCTCAGTGATGCCATGTGAACTGATAACAAGGAGCTGATCTGCACTCTACACTGTGTCACAAGTCTTTATTAATATAGCGAAGCTCTCCAACAAACAACTGGGGATTTACAAACAGTATCAGCGGGTCTCAGTGGGGGTCATTACAATGGGGATGAACAGTGTCTCCTCACACTATAGATTGTCCACTGACAGTTTAGCAGAGAAAGTGAGGACAGAAGTGTGACTGTGTGGAGAGAGAAGACGTGAATGTGTGCGGCGAGTGAGCCGGGGAGGGAGACAGTCGTAATTGGAAACACACATAGCAGAACTGGGAGCACTGGGGACATAAAAGAAGCAAAAGGTTGGATGATGGAGCAATCAGAAAACTTTCTTCTTAGAAACCGAAGCCAGTTTCCTTTCTAGTTTGTGCGCACTGCAGTGAATACTCATCTGCTGGCAGAAACTGGAAATGTGAGAAGAACTGATGCTCCAGTAAGTATCTCTGGCTGACCACAGTAACCACATAATAGATTGTTTATTGTGGAACTGTTGCCGGGTTTTAATGGTCTGAAAAAGAAAAGTGAGTCTGGGTTGCTTGAATATAGGTCACACTATAACTGCGCAATAGAGTTTTTATAGCAATCGCAGCAATTTTGTTTCTGGTGCAAGTTTTGGCTGAGTTAGGATAAACTTGCAGGCCAAAGGTCACTTTAAATGAAGCCACTTATGAAATAATGAACCATACAATGTCCAAGTTACAGGTCCAGTCTCCACAAAATTACCTTCCTGTACAACTAAACTGCATTCTCAGCTATGTATTGAGGGAAATCTAATTTCTGCTGGATTATGTTTGTTTGTAATATACGATTATATATATGTTTCTAATCAACACACCTTTGCCATTATCTTATTGTTTTAAATGGAGGAGAAGCTTCAAGCATGTAGCGGAAAGGTCATATTTTAACTTGAAGCAGTGGCGGTTTTTGATATGGGCGACATGGGCAGCCGCCCAGGGCGGCATTCGATGAGGGGCGGCACGAGAGAGAGAAAAAAAAAAAAAGCTTTCAGTATTTGCTATAAAGTGGCCAGGGAGCGCCCATCCTCGTTATCTGAAGGTTTAATTAAGGTAATGGTAAAATGAAAATGGTAAATGGTCTGCACTTATATAGCGCCATTTTTTACCTTAGCGCTACCCAAGGCGCTTTACAATGTGTTTCGCATTCACCCATTCACACACACATTCACACACCAATGGCGACAGAGCTGCCATGCAAGGCGCTAATCTGCCATTGGGAGCAACTTGGGGTTCAGTGTCTTGCCCAAGGACACTTCGGCGTGGGGGGGGACCGGGGATCGAACCGCCAACCTTGCCATCAGTGGACAACTCGCTCTACCACCTGAGCCACAGCCGCCCTTAATGACAATGGCGCCCTCTGCTGGACAAGCCTGGCGCCCACTGCACTGAAGTGGACAGTGGAATAAACCAAATCAAGCATGCCGAGGGGGGCGAGAGTTTACCGGTAGCTGGGAGGGTCTCAGGTTAGTGAGGCCGGCATTTGATTTCTTTTGTAAGCGTATTGTGGCAATCGCAGAGCCAGTCACAAGGACTGAACTGTCATGCTGCAATGCACCATGGGAGTTCGGGGTTATGAATGTTTTTGCTACCGTGAGTGAGAAGGGTAGCAGGGTTGATGGCTACCTGCCGTTGCGCTGTGTTCTGGATGTGTGTTAAATAGAAGCACCTTTCTTCGGCGCCGTATGTAAATCGAACGAAGGGGGGCCATATAAAATCTTGCCTAGGGCACCACATGGAGTAGGGCCGGTGCTGACTTGAAGCATGGTATTTTCCTAAAGTTAAGTAATTTTGGTGCCTAAACTTAACCAAGCTTCTAACATGTTGTCATAGTTGTGAAAGTGTCATCCAAAGTGTGACATTTTCCTTACTGTATAGTTTTGTTGCAGAAACCAGAAAGCAAATGGAAATCCAAAGTAAACAAGTGAAAATGAAACTTAAGCCCAACAATAATGGTCCGTCTCCTCTTGTGGCTGATTATGCCTCCATCTTTCCCTCCTAACATTTTACATGCACTTTGTGGCTCTTTCAAACTGGAAGCCTTTCCTGTGATGTCCCACTTAAGAAAATATGTTGTAAATAATATGTAAAATGCAGTTTAGTTGTGTAGGAACATTATTTTATGGAAACAGAGTTGCATGACCAAAATGCACAAGCAAGATGTGCAAGGAAAAGGAAAGAGGACAACAAGAATTTTTTAACCTCTGGGGTAGAAAAATTTAAAAAGACACTGAGTGACAAAGTGTCACTCAGTGACAAAAACTGCAGTTCCTCTAATGGCCACTTGGGGTTGGCTCCTAAATAGATCCCCATGTAAAAATGCCAACTTTAAGCAGAAATAAATGTGTTTATAGTGAGGTACAAAAAAACGTTTTAGTCCCTATACCTAATTTCCCTGTTCATGACAACTGCACAGGGGATGGATTTTTATATAACTCACTCATTTAAATTGTATCAAGGCTTGAAATTGTGCATAGATAAGGGCGTGGCTGCTTTGAGTGGCAG
Source organism: Chromis chromis (assembly GCA_900302755.1). NCBI lineage: Eukaryota > Metazoa > Chordata > Actinopteri > Pomacentridae > Chromis > Chromis chromis. The sequence continues at coordinate 10,140 of OMNN01085691.1, forward strand.
GTGGGTACCATTACAGGACAGTCCATGGCCCAGAGACGTTTGTATGGCCTGCTTGAGCTGCACTCATGCTCCACTCTGCTTATTTTTAGCCAAGCCAGGAGTCAGGAGGAGTCAGGCACTACCAAAATGGCAGCCAGAACCACCACACTGAGTTTCAGATCATATGTGGTTTGTCAATTGACTGTAAATGACGATGGACAAACCCTCTCCCGAACAGCAGAAGATAGTTCCAACCAACTTACACAAATAGTTTTGGTCTTTGATGGTCAGTAAGGAGTATACCCAGTATGATAAATACAAATGCGAGATTTGTGTTATTAGGCTGTAAAAAATGACTTGACTTGGCCGACTAAATGCATCAGACAACATTACGCTGAACAACTGGCCAGTAATGACTGTAGTTCTGCCGTAGACGACCCCACAAATCCTGCAAGAACACCTATTGTGGCAAGTTATTGTAGCACCACAAACACAGAGCAGCAGCTATTACTGTTTATGTCCAATACAGTTAGCTGTGACAAGGTCATAAAAGGATTGAAAAAAGGGCAGCGTCTAGGTGAGATCCTGGATGGAGAGAGATTGTAAAGCCTACAGAGGGGACTGGGGGTGAGTTTTTATTTATTTAATGAAGTTGACTTCAGTGTTAGAGTATTTGTATACACACAAGACATATGACACCAGACTCTGAAGATAATCTTTAAAATTAGAATATTTACATATCACACTGGCCACTGTCAACACCAGCCGACAACAACATGAAATGAGTTGACCCAACTTAGACCAATCCCCCGCAAATCATGTCCATAATCAATTTGACAGAAATGATGACTGTCACATTTAAACATAGGGTTGAGATGGAAGACAGCCCTCCATAAAATGCCATGCCATTAAATGCCAACAGCGGCAGTATCTCCTAAGGAAAATCAATTCCTTTGGAGGCAGCAAAAAGATAATGCTAACTTTTTACTACTCATTCATTGAGAGCATCACCACATTCTCCATAACCTGCTGGTTTCATTCCTTCCATCAGCCTCCAGAACAGAAACCGCCTGGAGAGCACCGTCAGAGTCTTCTCTAAGATCACTGGACAGAATCTTGCAGGACCCCCTCACACGCTCTCCACGCTGCATTCGAGTGGCTCCCCTCAGGACAACGCCTCCACTGCAGGACACAGAGGAGGAGAGCAACCTTTGTTTCCAGGGCTGTTCACCTCCTCAACTCCTCCTCCTCCTGTTTTGCACTATTACACTTTTTTTTCTCCGTCAGTTCTTTTCATATTTTCATTATTTATTGTTCTGTTCTGCCGACACTAAAAAGCATACTCTATGCTCCTATAAACTGTACATACACACATATTTTTATTTTTACCTTTTACTTTTACCTTTACCTCATTTATTCATTTTTATTAATATTCCTGATTTATTTGCTTGTAATGCTGCTCTGTGTGCCTTGAATTGCCCCCTGGGGACAAATAAAGTTGTTTTTTAAAAATTTGAATTGAAATAACACAGCCCAGCAAACACTGGAATGATGGTGACGTGACATGGCCAGAAATGGTCCTGGTTGGGCGCCAAAAACCATGAAATGCAAAGAAACCTGACATTGTGACAAAACAATCACCATTGAAATGATGTGTGCACATCTCTGGTAAATTGAAGGATGAATTTTTCCCTCTAAAAAACAATTATATTTGGTGTGGTTTTAGTAAACAGATGGTACAATAATTCCTGGATGGGACTAATAAAACAGTGCAATAAATCCATACCAGACTTGTTTGTTTATTGATTTTGTTTTTTTTGTGCATCCAAAAACTTTCACTGTTGTCATAACAGGTGGTGAGCAGACATTCTAAAAAGATCATCCTCCCCACCCATAAAAGGCATCCAAACAGGCACTACTTTATGTGGTTGTATTTGTTTTATTTTATACTTAGACTTTTAAACCACACAGGTCAGTGGTAAATATTAAGTAATAATTTTATTTGGAGTATTTGGTTGATTTTTGGCATGCATTTCATAGGCTTTTTTTTTCTTCTGTTTTACAATGATGTGAGCTTTACTTGGGTTATAAATAGATGCAAAAGGCTTATCATTGAGCCATACGTCTTCAGAATTTCATCTTATTGATGTTTGCTGGCAGGGGGGCTGTTCTGCTTCAAAAAACTGGTAAGATATTTAACACAGTCTAGTCTGAACAAAAGATGACTGCACACCACTTCACTCTAAAATACTCTGACACTGGATTGTATGTGGATGTACACTGCATGACCCTTTGGCTGGAGTCCTCTGTGCCTTCTGCACTGTTGGGCTGGCCTCATTCTTAAGAATTGGATGTCTCTGATTTTATGCTGCTGTGCCAGCGACAGACGAGACTGGAATGGATATGTTTTCATCAGGTTGACTGTCAGGCCTGTTCTCGTGAACACGATATTTCTTGAAGGTCTTGAGGCAATTTTTGTCAAATTTGGCAGAAACATTTATTTGGACTAAAGCATTAACTGATCAGAATTTGGTGGTCTAAGATCAAAAGGTCAAGGTTAATGTGATTTCCAAAAACTAATTTTTGGCTATAGTTCAAGAATTCATAAACAAATTGTTGCGAAATTTAAGGAAATTCCACGCAAAAGTGATGGCGTTTTATTTCCAAAAGGTCAAAGGTTAAGTCTTGACAGACATGGATGTAAACTGCAGCTTCACTGGTTGGCAGAGCCGTACGACTGCAAGGTGGGTAATTTGAGTTTCCTGCAGCGTTCGGTGCTTCCAACTAAATCGCACATTTCTTAAAGACCTGCTTGTTTTTCTTCACAGTGAATAAATCTGAGAAGTCAGCTGCAATGACCCGTTAGATAATTTAAAAAAGAATTTGATATGAGACATCACTAACCTTATTCTCCAGCTTAGGTATATTGGCTTCATTTTCTCCTGTTGTTTGCATTTTGAATATCTAATGCGAAATATGCTTTGAACTGGAGACCATTCCTGTGCGTGCTGAAGGTTCTGAGTGTCAGTCCTACTTAATCTTAGTCATGTTTTTATGTATTATTCCAAAGATAATCCTATACCAGTTTCATTCATTTGCATGTGATAATTGGTTTGCAACAGTGAATGCAGTAGGTAATTGCCAGTAACCAAAGCATTCGGGTTCCCACCAACTCCGAGACACAGACAAATAAATTGATGGCGAAGTCAACTGATGTGACTCAAGGTGAGCTTTCAACTTCACAGTTGGGGCATAATGCATGTATCTGTGGAGATGCAGACACAATCCTATCTGTGTGTGTCAGATGCAGATTCCCTGTTGAGGCCTTAATTGCATCTCTCACTAATCCCGTCGCTTGTCAGGGCTGCCGCTGCTGATGGCCCTTTACAGCCGGATAATCGCCAGGCTCATTGGGCAAAACAGTGCGCACCTGTCTCCCTTCTACCTGTCTCCCTTCGAGCAGGTTGATGAGCGTGCCGCAAGAGCTTTGATGTCAGTTTCAATCCAGACATCCGCATGAGCCAAGATAAAATAAACAGTTTAATGAATCAAAATGCAGAAATGTCAGATTCCAGAAGTAATAATCCCAAAGGGATGAATGGCTAAAATGTAGTAGGTAGCGAGAAGGTGGTGAAACAGGTTATTGGATTTCAGCTTTATCATATTTATTGAGTTCATTAAAAAAAAAAAATCAATCTAACTGAGGTGTGCCTGGTTAGTGGCATCTGATTAATATGAGAAAGTTAAGCGTACAGTGTGCAGAGTTTATATTATGTCACCGAATCTGTTCTAAATCATAATTCCTTTTGCTGCTTGGGTCGGTTCGAAGCGAGGGAGCAAATACAGGCTGTTTACTTGCACTTGACTGAAACCTATAACTTTTTCATTTTGTTTAAGATCTCTTCTTTTTAGGTAACACAGTCGTGGATCTCGTTTTTTAACCCATCTATTATGTGGTGTGACCCATTATTACTAATGCCATGTAAAACTAAGACATGGAAGGATATAGTCATACTTGTGTCTATTCTGGTCACATTGTAGGCAAATGTCCAGCTTTTTATACTAATTTAAGTTCTTTCATTGTATTAGCTGTGTTCACAAATAAGGCAGTACAACCTGGATTTGAAAATCAAAAGGTACTTTGTTAAAGGAAACTGGACTTGTTCGGTATCACTACGGCATTTGCCCCCTTTAAATCTTTAATGCTTTGATCGGACACTTGGTCCTTTTACTCTCTGCATGCACAAGAGCCCTTCTGTTAAGAGCAAACCGTATTGGACTCCTCCTTTTTGTTCCACGTCGATATCACCAGTTAAATTGATGACTCCAGGGAGCTGCCAGTGTTCTGTCGATTTATGCCTTCTATACTGATACAGTATGTGCTACTGTGCTGTTCTGGGTTATGGTTAGGGTGAGACTGCTATCGATTTGCACTCTGGTGGTATTTTTTTTGACAAGGCGGCACAAATCACCAGAACACCAGGACCCTCTGATGGCTTTATACCCACTATGAGTAAATTCTGATATCAAAGCAAACACTGAGTCACACCTGCCTCAGACACCAAGAGGGTTTGTGCTAATCCAACTGTGTTGCCTACATTCTCAAGAGGAGCTCATGTGTTTCTGGCCCATCCAGTCTCCACTCAGGGCTTATTGCAGACATCCAGGACTTGGCCCCCTGTCAGTTCAACAGCTAGTCACTACTTCATCCAAAAACTATCAGGACAAACATGCCAAAAACATACTGCCTCTTCAGTGCCAGGACTAAAGATGTCCAAAAAATTGTTGATACTGGATGTCATTGGCATTGTCTGCAAGCGATCTAAGCATATTTCCTAAAAAAACAGGCTGAGCTGTAAAAAAAATAAAAAAATCCCAATGTTATATGTTTTTTTGTCAATAAATAATGTTATCTGATGTTTTACAAGTTCTTCTTCTGCAAATTACAAAGAAAGTTAGACAAAAAAGCAGCAGTTGCAACGGTGCAAAGTTAACAAACACAACATCTCACTTCCATTTCCTTACTTGACTGAGGAAATTGAAGCTCAAATATAAAAGAAAATTCTAAAAATTACATATGGGCAGAGGCAATAGCAGTGCCACTGAAACAATACATCAGTGCAGTCTGTCAGTCAATCAATCATCACGAGGAGGTTGTAATTGCACGTTAATGCACATGATTGACAATATGTGGGGGTTTTGTGCCTGTAACTTATGCAGATATGTATGTTACATTTTAGGCATATTATGCATAGTGTTCATTTTGTTAACAAAGCTCTTACTGAAAATATTTGTAGACCCATTTTTCATCATTAAAAAGTAAAAAAAAAAAGAAAGAAGTAATTTCAAAGCAAAAACTTAACGTTCAAGACAGGTAGACAAATGGATATTTTAGCTAGTTACAGTTTTAATGCATAGGTCTTATTCATTGATCTGCAGCATCTGTGGATAAAAGCCTGCAGCTCATCATGAGTGAAGGTTTGTTTTTTTGTATTACCGTTCATAAGAATCAAATTGCCTTCAGTTTTGATATATGTCTCTCAATAATGTTGTCTGACATTCTTGGTTCTTGCAAAAGAAATATGGAAGATTTATGAAGTCAACCCATCTACACATTACAATGAGAGTTAGACTAAAAGCAGCAACAAAACAAACTACGAACACACGGACAACATGCGCTCATTTATAAAAGCTAATGCAACATTGCTCATCTAACACAGGTGATGTAAATGTAAAGTTATGTTACTCTCAGTTAGATATCCTTCATGTTGCTTTCAGATGGTATATGTCAGGTCCTGGATTAATGCCAGCACTCCATCTAAAGTTGTCCTCTACATGTTTGCAAGAAGTATTACTGTATTAATGTTCTCCATGCTCAAAGAGTAAACAAGATTTTAGTGAAAAGGTGCATGAATAATCATCTGAATGAGCTCTGAGAACAGGTAGCTGGGCCGGACAGAGAGAGAGAGAGAGGCTCTGCTCAAACAACCAGAGTTTGGCAGTGATACTGAGAAGCGCCCGTCTGTTGTATCACTGCAGAGGGACACTGACACCGAAGTTTTTCCACTAACCTTGACATAGATGTAAATAACCACTGAAAGGATGCCAGGTGTTGCCTCAAAATGTATAGAAAATATAAAAATCACAAAAATGACACTAAACTATTACCAGCTGTGTTTACATGTGCACCAGTACTATGAGGCTTATCAAGGTTTTGATAATATTCTGGATATGATATGAAGGAGCCCAGAGAAATCTGGTTGTTCATATCATCATACACCTGATAAATACTAGCATCCTGCTAACTGACTGCAGCATGCTTCTGTAGGTGTCTGTGATGTTTAAAGCACAAAATGGCAATTCAGTCGACCCTTCCTGTCAATGTTAGCCCAACCTTAAATGAATCTGACTGTGGCTTTTGAAAATGGGGCCATTTTTTCTTACAGTGGGGTTAACACAATTAAATACCAGCATCGCGTTGGAGGTTTGATAAGAAAGACAGGAAATACTAAACATGTCCTCCACTTTGGTATCAATGAGAATAGCTGTATTGTTGTAAGGTGATTGGGGGGAACACCACTTGGACAAGAGGTGCACGTGCAGCAGCTAACATCATCAGGCTTCTCAAAACCAGGATAAGGGCTTATACAAGTTTCTGAAATCAGGATATGATGTTTACATGTGAAAATACAAAAAATGGGACCCTTCAAAAACTCCAATATAACCGAAATACTAACCGCTCCCTTTAGTTTTTGTTGACTAGAACTTTACTAAAACTCATGTGATCAAATAACTACAGTAACTTACAGCGCATTCAGGAAAAGCCATAAGACATTTTAGGTTGACACGTCTAGGATGTTGAAAAATGCCACCAGTCTTTCTTTGCATGAAGTCATTCTTTTCCAGGAGCACGTGATGCTAACCTACAGCAATTAATCTAAAATTACCAGATACATGCAGGTGATATATTATGTCTTACTAGCTGCTACTACTTGCCACTGCTTGCGATGATGCCGATACTTCCACTTCTCTATATAATATTTTGTCTTGAGGGAGCGAGTCGCACATGAGTTTTCTGGAAAACTCAAGGAGGTGGTGAGGCCTGCGTGTGTGGGTCGACTAGTGAAAGTCCATTTGATGAATGGACATGTTCCTAAACTCTATTTTATACACTTGCTCTCACTTGTAGTCTCAGCTTCTCCTATAGGTTGTCATTTTTGACCATGAAAAACCACAGATGGCAGAAAATATAATAAATAAAATGCCAGAACCGTAAAAACTACAGTGTTTAGACATTAATATTTGTAAATTGGTGATATTTGACCAGGAACACAACAGGAGAGCTACACAGCAAAGTGTTAATTACTATTATAATTGAATCTGTTTTTAGAATAAACACCTTAGTGCACCTGATCACCTTAGTAGAACAAAAAGTTATGAAACTGTAGTGTGATAGGTTAACAAATCAAAACAAAGTTGCTAATACAGCTTTGCTGTGATGAATATCAGTCTTCCACTTGCTTTTTAAAGCTAAATATACACCGATCAGTCAGAACATTAGGACCACCTGCCTAATATTGTGCTGGTCCCCCTTATTTGGTCAAAAATGCTCTAAACCATTGGGCTTGGACAAGAGGACCTCTCAGGGTGTCCTATAGGGTCTAGCACCAGGACGTTGGCAGTGGATCCTTTGGGTACTCTGGCTTGTGCAGTGGGGCCTCTGTCAAACTTGCACTGCATCCTGTTGATGCTTGATCAGAATGGAGTCTAGGAAGTTTGGAGGTCAAATCAACATCTTGGGCCATTGTCATGTTGTTCAAGATGTTCCTGATTGTTTGATGTTTTTGCCATGTGGTGGGGTTCATTATCCTGCGGGGGTAGGCCAGTGACATTTGGGATTGCCATTTGCATGAGGGAGTGTGCTTGTTCTGGGACAATGTTTAATTGGGTGCTAGTCTCATCAATACCGATGTCAAAAAAGGTTTTCCAGCAGAACACCACATAGTACAAATATGATCAATGTTATTCACTTCACCTGTCAGTGGTCATAATGTTGTGGCTGATCGGTGTATAGTCAGCTACATAATAGGTTTGTCTCTGCCTGTGCAACAAAATGCCTTTTAAAGGTAAAGAAACCCATCACTGATGAGCTCCTGAAGAACTCAGAGGGCTGATTCCAGTCAAACATGTGATTCCTGTTTTCCTGCATTCACATAGTCATCAGCCCATGCCTGCATAACTGTGCCTATATCTAGTGCCTGATATTATTCAAGGTGAAGGAATCATTGATTCAGATACTGTTTGTGATGAGTAGTTGCGCTTGGATTACAATCCAAAGACCAGAAGCGTCACTTGCCACAGCAGCAGCTGATCCTGGTTGCTGACAGATGTACAGTGTTTCACAGGTTTGCTCTTGCATGAAACTGCCGACATCCACGCTGCAGGTCATTCCTGTTAGCGCTGCAGATTCACAGAGCTTTTCTGATGAAGATGAAGCTCTGCATACAGAGAAGCATAAAGAACGACACAAGTAATTAATTACTGATCATTAATAAAAATGTTGGCATGCTTGAAGGTGACTTGAGTATTTCACGTTTGTCTGACTGACTGAGTTTAGTTTTCAGTATTTAGCTGAGAATTTCATTTAAATAAGCAATGTTTCCAAACACAGATGCAACAGAAATATTCTGGTTTGATAAGCAAATTCAGGTAAAAACCTATGTAGCATCTCTTCATTTTAATATTAAAAGGCAAAGGCAGCAAAAATAGATTTTAAAAATGTCAAAACATACAAAAGTGCAGTTTAAGCAGCCCAGTCTGTTCACATACAGCTAATTTGCGCTGGCTTATGTGCTTTAATGCCGACAAGATGGCACAGTTTTTGCTCAAATGTTTTTATATCACAATGAAAAGCACATTACTTTGCCTTAAGGATTTCAGTATTTAACCTCCATCACAATTTCACCCCCACACCTTTTACCAAATACTTTGAATATGTCTCAACATAGCCAGAACCACAGAACATAGAGCTGCCAGGACCACAGACTTAGAAACATATAGAATGATCTGAAAATACAGATTGGAATCCACTGTAGCATCTCTGCATGTCCCTGTTAAAAGGTAAATTCAGAGAAAGTATACTTGAAAAACCGTCTATCTTCTATCTGTTAGTGTACTTCGGCACACTAACAACTAACAGCTAGTAGCTATTATAGTAAGGAGCAGAATGCATGTATGAAGATCCTCAATAATAGCTATTATGGTAACTGCAGTAGTAATACAAGGAAACAAGTAAATTACATATAATAAGACCTTTGGAGGGTGGAACCTACTAACTGCCTATAAGTGGTCTGCATGTTAGCGATTTGAAAATCCACTTTGCTACAGGAAACAATAACAATCTCCAAGCTAGCAACCTACCACACTGAAAATGAGTGCAGTAAGGGAGGCCTGCTGTTTTTTTTTTTCATCCATTGTAATCCCAGTGCTTGTCTTCCTGCATTCTTGTTTGGCCACAACAAATCCACCTGTCACTGTTTTAGGGAACATCTTACATCCTTCACTCAGCTCTGATGATCAATGGGATTGGTTTTAAAGAAATATATTAATTATTATTATAATATATTTTTCCCTAATAGCAGAATGATTCGTGAGCTGCAGCCAGACCATTATATACTACATAATGGTCTGGCTAAGTAGGCTAGCCTGTAAGGGGCGCTGTAAGAAGTGAAGCGAGCATGTCTGCAAGGCAGTGGTCATTTTATGGGTTGGGGACTTTTGACAGGGTTGTTTCACACAAATCTGAAAGCGAGAGCACAATTCCTAGAATAGTAGCTTCGAGAGCACACACAAAAAGCTTGCCAGAAGATGCACTCAGTTTGAAACACAGGATGCTTGTGCTGCAGCAGGACATCTAAGGAAAGACAAAAAGGTTTGAGCAGGAGCAGAGCAGATCTGAACCCAAGCAGTTGTTTTCTAAGCAGCGTTTTGAGTAATACATTACAAAATCTGAACATAAACTAAAGAAGTAATGCCCTCCAACTGAGAGGCTGTGATTTTAAATAAATATAGCGAAGTAAGTGCACTGCCCAAGAGAAATGGCTGCATATGAATGTCATTTGTAGAGGGCTGCTCTTACACATGTAGACAGAGACAGATGTAGACAGCATTAGAACTTAAGTACTGCATGTTTTCCCTTTCAGAGAATTTCTCGTGCAAAATATGCATGCAGAATCCTTCTTGTGAAAACACCTACACCTTTGTTTACAGAGGAAGAAAGAGCATGATAATCCAATGGAAAATATTCCTGTCTTCACAATTTGAATAAGCTTCTTTGTGCGCTTGGGTAATTCAGTGTATGTGCTCCCATTGCAGAGCAGCACCAAGACAGACTTAAATGATATTTAAAATTTGATTTTGATGCTGATGTACAGCAGAAACAGAGTTGGTGGTTGTTTGTAGCACTCATGTATTGTTATGGTAGTTTCCTTGACTTATTGACAGCTAGATGGTACTGGTAGCGCTTTGCTTTGGTGCCTATGATTCTGCTTAATGTTTGTGCTTTTTCAAAACCTTTCTTTTTTTCCCCTCAAAGCAATGCCTTTGCCACACTTTCCTCTCCTGAATTTGATACATTTAGACTTTTCTTCCTTTGTTTTGACAGAAACTATTCTCAACTGGTGGAAATATCTTCTGTCATTTGGAAAAGAACCATTAAAGAGGCAAGAGATAGACTCTCAGCATATGTCTGCAGATATTCAGCTGTTGTGAGAATGCAAAAAAAGGAGAGGAGAACATGATCTGGTAACTAACTTAGCATAAAGAAAAGAAATGTGAAAACTGCTAGACTGGCTGTATAAAATAACAATTACGCCTTGTGCCTCATTTGTTTCATTTGTATAAAAACAGAAGTGTAAAAAATATCAAGTTCTGCCGGTGATGTGCAATGCTGTAATTAATTCTTGTCATCTCTTGCACCTGACACACCAGAAGGTCCAAAAAATGATTACAGACTGTAATTTCCCTAAACAAATGAGATACCACCAGCACTTTAGAGATTTTGGCTGGTATGTTTTTGAACTTTGGACATAGCCAGAGAAGCTGTTTCCCTCTGCTTCTAATCTTTATGCTAAACTGAACAAATAGCCTTCTGGCGTTCGAGCAATTTTAGTCAAAACACACAAATATGAGACTGGCATCTTCTCATCTTGCTCTAAAAAACAGATACAGAATAAGGTGAAAATGAACAAAAACAACTATTTCCTCAAAGCTTGAGTTTACAGGGTTGCTTGTGTGACTCCGGTAAAGGGGACACTCTCACCATCATTAACGGAGCACCTTGTAGAGCTCCACGTTTGACCTCAAGCGTCCAACCTTGATGCTTGAAGTGGAGCTGCAGTCTGGCAGTTTGAGAAATTTCTCCAGCAGGTGCTGCCGAAATATGGACCCTCAGTGGAGTTTAAGCCAGTTACTTATGAATGTGACAAATTACCTTTAGAGACGTCTCGGTCTCTTACACATTGCTCAATACATACAGTAGCAGCAAGTCGATAGTGGACGCGGAGGGGGACAATGGCCGCGACCTTGCTGTTTCTACTTAATGGCCGTTTCAGAGGTCATGAGTCAAAGCTCACACGCAAGCAAACACCTGAGAGTGACAGAGCAAAGGTCAAAGAAGAATCCACAGTGAGTTTCCATTTTCCTCTAGATTTAGTATCAAATATGAAAATCTATGTATTTTCAGATGTATTTATTTTTATTATGTTAGTGCCGTAGTATTTATTTTTTTTGCCTTTCCCACACCTTATGTTTGAACCCATTAGACCATTGAACCACTGTAAAGATCCCTGGTGTCAGAAATTATGTTACTCTCTTATCCTACAGAGCACATGAGCCAAACCACAACCATACACTTATTTTTGCTTTATTTTAGACACATAGGTTCATATCAGAACACAAAAAGATACATAATAAAAACAGTATAGATCGTAACCTACTGTAGATTTCGAACCAAATAAAAGTATGGCCAGTAAAAAGTGAGTTGCAGAATAATACAATGTTGTGTTCAACTCTTGATATAAATAAGAATCAGTTCAGTGTTAAGGACATCCAGTAGAACACAATATAACAGAAAATGACAGAAGCCACCAACAAGAACCTGAAATACTGTAGAATAGTAAAAAAAATAAAAAATAAAAGAACTGCACTCAGAGTAACTTTGAGCGTGTAAAATGAATGTCAGTGTTGCTATTATGTAGGATGACTAGCATGAAGGCCATTTTATTATTTTTTTTGAAGAAAGTGTTTTTTAGCTCATTGCACTGGAGTGTAGCTGAGAAGGCAGTCTGAGTTGGTGGAAATGTTTCTCACTCATTCTGTATGCACAGCGTGGCTTAGCCAGGGGCTAACCTAGATGTGGTGTACATTTTAGTGTTAAGAAGTCTGTATTTGCTGTGGATAAGTGCCAGCATGTGTTTCTATTATCAAAGCCAAATCTTCAAAGAATAAAGACAGACACCATATCCCAGAGGCTTAGTGTCAGAGCTTTCAGTCCCTGTCAGCCCATATGAAAAACATTTAGAATAACATCAGTTTAGTCCCACCTTGTTAAGAGAAAAAAGACATATTACCATTAATATGACGACATGCAGGAATACTACAGAGATTCCAATGCTGCTAAAGAGCAGACGCGATCTCCTAAAGCAGCAGTTTTGCAATATGCAATGCAAGTGTTGAATATTTTCTTGTGTAATATCTCCAGTGGCAATTATGTATATTTTTAGGTGAAGGAGCACTTACTTTATTTCATAAGTGGCCGTCATTATCTCGCACAACTTCTCAACTGGGTTGTCAGTCTTCATAAATTGCAGCTTATCTCCTGAGAAGCTGCTGTTGCTGCTTGATTGACACAAATAAAATAAAAATAAAAATAAAAAAAACAGCAATTGCTTTGTGGCTCGACTGTTAACTTTTATGTGGATTTTAGCTTTTATGCATTATTTACTGTACACTTGAAGCAAAGCAGTTTCCCGATGACGACAGTGACATAAGCCCCCAGGGGTACAGTGAAATGATTTAATCACTGAAGTAAACAAAAGGAATATTAATCCGTATTTACAGCTGGTATAAACATGTGATCCATATCTAGGTAGCTTATTTGTATACGCAAAAAACAGCATGTTAATGAAATGCATGTCCAAGTTAAAGTTCACCTAACTCCACCTCTTGCTGATAACTCAAGCAAGCACCGTAAAAAGCTGTAAGTAGCAGCAATAAGCTGATTTAAAAAATGAATGACATCTGTTTGTCATCTTGCTTCTCTTGGCCTAAACATGCCAGCCACACCAAACCAGTTTGCATGTAGTGATCTGATCCGAATGCCGACACAATCAAGATAACAAGAATGCATGTTAACACCAGGTTTGAATGCAGAGTCTGATATCACTATTCAGATACAGCATCCAGATGACATTTCACTGCCAAGTTCCGTTTCAAATCTGCGTGAAAGTTGTCATACTGCAACAGTTTCCTGAGTTTAATGAATCCTAAGATACGCCCGGCGTGTTAATAAGGTGTTAGTGAGAGATTGTAGCTGCTGGAATTTCCTTCATGTACTTTTGAGGCCAGTGCCCACTACATGCATCATGTGATCACAGAACCAAGAAAACTGCATGAAAATATAACTCAAGTCTTGCCTCCTACTTCTTTAGCCCCAGGTTGTGCAGTTAGACCTCGACACCGCAATTACAAAATCCACTCCTGGAATTTCTAAATCACAACTGTGCCGTCGAAAGTGCGCGGCTATAAATATTCTCTCAGGTTTTAATTAGGCTTTGATCTTGTTAACAGTCAGGAAAAGTGATGTGGCACCTCACACACATCTGACCGGTTTCACCGTGTAACTGTGAGAAGAGGTAACCTCTCCAGGGGAGCGCAGAGAGAAAGAAAGAGTGGATCTTATTTTTTCTTTCCATTTCCTGCATGAGTGGATCTGAGTGCAGGCTTTGGTCTGCTTTTGTCTCCTCTCTCTGCTGTTTCTCTCATCTGCTCTCTGCCTTACGCTTGACATTTCTTCTCCATATAGGTCAGTCACCATAGGAGGCAAGGGAAGAAAGGATTTAAAAAAAAAAAAAAACACCAAGCCAACAGTGGGAGACAACTATTTAGGCAACCTGTGATTTTACGTGACACTAAAGAAAACATCTTAATTGCTTTCTGCTCAGAGATGCTGCATTTTATTCTCTCTCCATCACAACCCCCTGTGTTGGTTGAAGAAAAAAAGAAATGAAAGATAGAAGCACACAGAGGCTTCTTGATTACACAGAGGTATCTTTTAATAGAACAGGAACTGAAACGAAGACCAGATCAAATGTGATTAGTGGCATGTTCATTGAGAGCTGGCAAGTGAAGAAAATACCTGTTTTGGAACTAATGGGAGGAAGCTTCATGAATTTTAAGTGTCTGTGAGGAAAAAATGACAACAGACAGAGGGGAAGAGTGTGGAGAGCAGATCAGTTCTACACCCTCTCAATCATCCAGCTGTGAAGTCAAACACCAGCGCCTAGAGATAGAGTCATTTGTAAGATAAATAAAGCTAGATGCAGCGGCCTGGCCTCTTGAACTAGACAAAGGAAGAGTTGCTGGGCATCTCTCTGTCATCTGTCGCAGGGCCGAAGCTCAGCCTAGAAACTATCAGGAAGATGATGTGTCTCTGGAGACAAGGACGCCTGGGGAAAGAGGCAGCTCTTAATCATCTGAGACCCACTTCTCTGGCGTTTCTCTCATTGTTACAGAACACTCTAACTTATGCACACATACCGCATCTCCTTATAATGCTATTTGCATACTTGCAAATCCGCACAAAATGCAATTCTGAGCTCCCATTTGTTTTGGACTTTGAGACAACGGCATCTCTAAACTGAGAGCGTTAGTTATTTCCTTTCACGACTGCAGCGGCTGTTATTAGACACTGTAATAACTCTCTGAACAAGGCAAAGGCCTATGTGACTAATTAGAGATGTGAGTTCAAACATGGCTCATCTCTTCAAATAGAGTCTGGCATGCTCGAGCGGAGAATGACAGAGGGAATCCATCTCCAGTCA
>OMNN01085692.1:0-12683 GCA_900302755.1 Chromis chromis
CAACGCGGACCTCCGCGGACCTTATAAACATCTTTATGAGGTCTTTATAAAACATAGATATTATCATCAACATATTGCGTTTGTTTAACCGCTATGTAATGATACAAGCTTAGAGGGCTGGTGATGTAACAGCGTGGCTCCAACTTGGCTCCTGGCCAGTGGAAACGCAAACCGGCTCTTAGGAGGAACGGAGTTTGAACCAACAAAGCTCCGAAGGAGGACCACAACAACAAGAGTGGTTCCGACCGTAGAACCAGCAAGTGGTTCGACCGGCTGGACGCACTCCTGGGTCACCGGCCGGCGTTTACGTGCTCATACGTCATTGGCTTAATTTGCATGATCTCCCCGGGACTTCAGACCGCGGTCGAAACGCGGACGACATGGGCAACAGGAACTTTTTAGTTCCTCAAAAAAAAAGCCCAGGAACTCTTTAGTTCCGGGGTATGTCGGTCGAAAAGGGGCTTTAGCCTACCGTTTCTAAATCATGCAATCTGTTTTAACACAATGTAGCCACACCAGTACCAGGTATAATGCAGACGTATTCACAGGTAGCCTGTTCCTCCCGCTGCCAAGAAAAACAGATAAATCTTGGAAGGCTGTGGATGTGGCGCTTTTCTCCTTATGAAAGTAATCCAGATGATTGTCCAGCCAATGAGAATTTGGTCGCATGATTGACCATCCAATCGATATGGAGAATGCAGCCTCACTCAATATGTAAATCCTTAGTTTTACAATATTTCAGCCTAACAGTTAGTGTTGTCATTATGCCAAATTAATGGACGTATGCTTAATGAATTCACTTCTCAATTTTGTCACTTTCCAGTGTTAAATTTAACAAGTGCAGCATGTAAGCTCCAACACATTTAAACCACAGGGGTAAGAGTGAGTTTTATGTAGGTACCATGTCAAAGCAGCACAGCAGCCCAGTCATGAAGACAGACAGATGTACCAGTGGACTGTATGTGGTGGGAAAGGTGTTGACAGAGAAATGTGGGAGATGTGAGGACGTGTTTCATAAGGACAGCTGCAGAAAGGAGCACTTGTTGAATAAGGTAGTGGACAAGATTTATATTTCGAGTTTCGTTTCTACAGAAGATTCTGATTTCCTTTGGAATATTCTTGTATTGAATGAATAATTAGTTTTACAGGATAATGGTGTAATAACTTCAAGCACACTGAATTTAGTAATTGATTGTATACAAGTCTGTGGAACAGAAATACAGTTGAGGTAGTTACAGTTTCTAAATTCTAAATGAAATATTGAACTCTGCATACATCAGTGTGAGAAAGATAATTCAGGTGACAGTGATGCTTTGGTTGATAAATTCAATAACTAAACATTTAGTTTTTAGTGAGTTTCCTTGATCAATATCCCTTTTTGTCTGTGAAATGACACCTTATTCTGCACTTAATACACTTTTTTGAGAGCTGTGCAGGTGCTATTAACAGCATGCCCTAGCAATCGATGGAAGAACTCTTACTGCAAACCTGTAGTTTAAAGGTCAAGTCAATACTCTGTGATTGGATGGCTTACAGGTTAGATTCAAAGCAGGCTCATCTTAACACTGAGTTTTCTGGCTTCACTAAGCTGGTGATTAACTGTGAATGTAGCACCTGTGCTACAGTGCAGTCACATGAAAGAGCCAGGGTTTGTTATTACAGACCAATCTAATCTAAAAAAATATTGACTTTCCATAGAAAGGCATTTATTATAAGATCAGATACACTTCTTGATTAAAGTTGCTAAAGTAGGTCACTGCATAGAAACAAAGGTAAAAGGTAACCACCACAGCAAAAGATTAAAATACAACTACCATGAAATAAATGGAAACAGAAATTGTGCAAAAATAAACAGTTCAAGCAATGTTCGCCCTAAATAAAGTGGTGTGTGTATGATTTATTTACCTTATTTTCTGTTCCCTTTGTTTTATAAGAAGGGTTAATATTCAGTGTTCATAAAAGCACTGAGACAAATTCAATTGTTGCAGAATCAGTTTAATGAAATAACACTGATTTGTTCTCATCAGTCTGTATTAAATACCACACAATGACCAAGTGAAAAGCAGCTTTTAGAGATTTTTGCAAATAGACTAAAAAACGAAACGGAAATCTCTCGCTGTGGCTCTAAATTGTGATCAGGTGCATCCTGTTTGCTTTAATTATCTCTGATTCGAGACCACAGGAAGCAAACTGAATTGATTTGACATGGTATAGAAAGGCACACGTGTGTGTCTGAGGTCCAGTAATTCACATTGACAAGAGCCAAGCCATGACGTTGAAGACACCTCTGTGATAAAATTGTGGCAAGGCATACTGGGGCACGGCTATAAAAACCATTTCCAAAGCTTCTAAAGGGTTTGAAGGAGCACGGTGGTGTCAAAAACTGTCTAATGACTGAAGTGTGTAACCACCAGGACTCTTCCTGGACTCAGTCTAACAGAGCTTCAGATGTCAGAGAGCAGAAAGGGGTGAACCTGCTGGAAGGATGAAGGATCTCAGCAGCCAACATCATTCAGGCCTACATGGTAGAGCAGTTGGACAGAGGCCAGATGAGTGAAAGACCCATGACAGTCTGCTTAAAGTTGGCCAAACAGCTTTTAAAGGCCTCTGAGAGTCTCATGAGACAAAAATGAAACTGTTTGGGCTGAACTCCACACAGTAAGTGTGATGAACACCAGACATTGCTCATCACCTGCTAGTACCATCCCTATGGAGTATCAGAGAGGTGCTTGAAGAAAACCTGCTTCAGAGTTCATACAACCTGAGTCTGGGGCATCCACCAGACATTCTATGTAGTGATTTTGAGTTATTTAGCTTCCTTCACAGATACACCTCTCACCTGTAGGTGTTTCTGTCACAGTATATACTCCATATGTGCTAAAAACCAGCTCACCTTTATGTGTGTCATTTTCTCTTCTCCCAAAGTGACCGTCTGGCCATGCGTCAGATCCGTTCAATCCTGCAGCACCTGGGCCTCACCATAACCACATGTGACGACAGCGTTCTGGTGAAGGAGGTGTGTAGTGTGGTTGCCCGCCGTGCAGCTCAACTGTGTGGGGCCGGTTTAGCCGCTGTGGTTGACAAGATACGACAGAACCGCAACCTGAACCAGCTCTCTGTCACCGTGGGAGTGGATGGAACACTTTATAAAACACATCCTCAGTAAGAACCAATTCCTAACATATTTTTTCTCAGTTTTGATATCAGACGGGCCTGCTTTAGTTAAATTAAGACTCGGATTGTCAGGGTACGAAGCAGCAGTATAGATTTTCATACCCCAACATTGTCATATTTACTTGCAATTGATTTGTAGCTAAAGTTTACTATGGCCGCCCTGTGGAGAATGTCATCCTTTTCTCTTTGCATCACTACACATTAACTACACAGGAGCATCAAAGAGTAGAGATGGACATTTTCACACCTTTTGTTCAACATTGAACTTGTATTTATTTGCTTTTCTTCCTCTTTTCCCTTGAAGCTTCTCCAGCATCCTGCAAGAAACACTGCAGGATTTAGCACCACAGTGTCAAGTGACTTTCCACAAGTCAGAGGATGGAAGCGGTAAAGGAGCAGCGCTGATCACAGCTGTGGCCTGTAGGGTCAAGAGCGAAGGACAGCACTGAGGTTGACAGGTAGAAACAGAGCTACGACGACTGATTTTCTGTAATGGGTCACTCTGACTGGTTAGATACACACTGACCTGAGCCTAGTTCTGTACTGCAAATGGTTAGTCTGGCGTATTTTGTGTATGCGACTGTGTGTTATGATTCTCTTTGTAATAGATGTTTATTTTTATCTCATGAGCTGACATAGATTGGTAAATTAGGTTCAGGAATGTTGGACCTTGGAGTTGCACCTTCATGAAATGTGACTGTTACGAGTCGTAGGGCTCATTTTTTTAAACACTCCCTTTTTATTCTTTGGCGTTCCCCCATGTTTCCTCCCAGCATACTGTTTTTTAAATGAAGTCTGCAATTTGTATCGAGTTTCTACACAATTACAAATTTCTACACAATTAAGGTAAACTTTAGAAAAACATATGTATACAGCACCTTTATGATCAAATGTCAGAAAGTGCCTCACAATAAAAAATGAAAGCAAAACACAGTGGACAGGGATTTGACAGGAGTTGGGTTACAACAAAACAAGAGCTATACCCTTGTGCTTACAAGAAATTACAATTTAATTTATTTTTTACACATTTGCAGGACTTTTGTATTTGAAGTACATATTTAAGCCCTATCTTGTTTTAAACCTGAATAAAATGTCAGATTGTGTTTTAAACATGTAAATGAATAAATATAAACAAATCGAATACTTAAAATGAATTCACAGCAATGTCCTGTTAACTGACTGACATCCTTCATCTCAATATGCAACCATTTTAATTGTTGTTGAATGCTACACTAATTCTTGCTCACAGAGTTTGACTTTTTCAAGGTTCTTTAAAAGTTCCAATTTTGCCATTCTTTAAACTTCTTCAGAGTCTTACCTATTCAGATCCATGGCTTCTAACTATACCAGGGAGAGCTCTGCTGTTGGACTGTGTGTCTTGACTGTTCTGGGCAGTGAGAGGGAGATGGAGAGATTCTGTCATAATAATGCATAAATCAGGCCTTTATTTCTTTTGTTTTATGGAAGTGGACTTGATACATAACATTTGGATAGCTGTTACAATAAACTTCGGCCCATCCAGACACTTTATGGCTAACTTCGGTCACTTAGGCACTGCTGTCGGCATGCTAACTGCTGGTAATGTATCAGGGTTATCCACATATCGATGTCCCACATAGGTGACTCAAAAGGCCACATCCCTAAAGGGAACGGCTCTGCCAATTCCAAGTGTAGACTCTATATCAAAGATGAATGTGGCCTCCTGGTATGAAAAGCGAAGCCAACACAGCAGTGAAACCTATATTCTTTCTAATGGCCTACAGCAGGTGCCTCCTGTGGTTGCAAAATCAACTCTGATTGTATTGAAATCTATAAAAAAAAAAAAAGATCCTTCTTTTCCTGTTATTTATTACCTTAGTAAACATTTTCTTAAAGGGTTTATGATCTCAGCCGCTAGTTTAAAGACTTTTCAAATACAGCATGGTGTTCACTTTATAAATTAGACTCCCATTCAGAGTAAAATAAACAGTAAAGCAGAGTATAGAGAGGCTATACTTGTGATTTACAGGTACCATATGAGCGTACATAGTGTCCTGGAGTTGTTCTGACCAATTTCAAAAGATGGCAATGGCCAAATTCTAAACTTGACGTGTCAGAACAATAGTCCACCAACCAACAGGTGACATCACAGCTCCTATGTCCATCATGTAGATGCAGTCTATATAATAAGACTATCAGTCCACCTCAGGTTTTAGCTCACGTGGATTAACGAATGCTCAATTGAACAAGCTAAGTTGAAGAAGGGATTCGATTTATACTTCAAAGCTCGATGGTCATGGATTAGTAGCACTCTCAGGGCTCGGAGGTTGAGGGAAGAAAGATGGTAATAGGAGGAATTGGATCAACCGTTGTTGGACTTGTTTTATTGTATTTATTTTTTCTCTGTTTTAGATATATTTGCACATTTACATGCTGGTTTGCCCTATGAAAAAAATACATCAACTGTCATCTGGTAGTTCTGGAGATGTCTGTAAAGCTTTGTAGAGAAATTTCAGTTTGAATTTCCAAATTCAAAACAGCAGTTCACTCAATAAAATCAGTTGTTTTCAATAAAGTAATGTTTGTTAAACCACAAACACCAATGTTCAACTGTGTTATCATTACAATGAGTCTTTTTATTTTATTTTATTTTTTAGATTTTTTAGTTTAAAAAAATAAAATAAAAACTGTGTTCATGGAGTTGTGCATAAATACCATAAATATCCCATTGCTATATCTAGTGGCAAAACATGTCACTCTCCTGATTACACCATGATGTTTGATTAGCTATATTCTGAAACCAAATCACAGCAGATTGTCTCCTTTTTAATTTAGATAACAGCTAATACTAGCTGTTGCACGATGTCCAAGTCTGGTGATTTTTTCCACTACAGTGTTCCTGACATCAAACACTTTTAACAATAGCCACCAATTGCCATTGTTCTCTATTCAAAGGAAGTTGTTATTTTTTTGTATTCAGATAAGCATTAAAAGAGATTCATTGGTGAAGTGTTTTCAATCAAACAAACAGTCCAGCTGTCTGGAACGAGCAAATCATGGCAAAGCTGCAGTGTGTCAAAGGTTTTACCTGATATGTAAACATTTATGTATATATGTGTGCATTGATCCTGTGCAGAAGAGCTGAGCTGAATCAGTATTTGCACATTTCCATTGTATTGCTGTGTTTCTTCCATTAAGTTTTCTTGTCACAGCACCATCGAAATCTACTACAGCCCAACAAGCTCATATTAAACAACTGGGAATGTCCGTCAAAGGTGTCAATCAAATGCAGTTCCTTTGTTTTCTGTGAGGAGCACACTGCTTCTTCAACAGCACACCAGCTGAAGTCACAAAGATTAAATGCTCATTTAAGATTATTCCTAAAAATTTCATTTCACATTTTAAAATACCACAACAGACATCAAAAGCTGTGTCTCGGGAGTAAAACAAACCTTAAAGGTATTGCCAGGAGACTGCAGCCAAAGTCTAATCTCATGTTATGTTGTTTAAGACAGTTTTTATTTAAAGAAGTACACTTACTGGATGGAGATTTATAGAGTCTGAGGGAGCATAGGAAGGGAGAAATAATCAAACCTCCATGGCAGAAATGTGGAAAGCAATAGTTTGTTACACTCCCAGGAGGGTCGGTCGATTAAAGGAGTCAAGAGGGTTAAAAGGAAGAATTGGTTATGAAATGTAATTTGTACTGTGTGGAGTTTGCATGTTCTCCCTGTGCAGTGTGGGTTTTCACCAGGTACTCCGGCTTCCTCCCACAGTCCAAAAACATGCTGAGGTTAATTGATGAGTCTAAAATTTTC
Source organism: Chromis chromis (assembly GCA_900302755.1). Lineage (NCBI taxonomy): Eukaryota > Metazoa > Chordata > Actinopteri > Pomacentridae > Chromis > Chromis chromis. The sequence goes on from OMNN01085692.1 coordinate 6,972, forward strand.
CGTAGATGTGAATGAGAGTGTGCTTGGTTGTCCAGGGTGTCCCCTGCCTTCGCCCTAAGTCGGCTGGGATAGACTCCAGCCCCCCGCGACCCTACAGAGGATTAAGCGGCGTACAGATAATGGATGGATGGATGATTCCATGTCAATCATATATTTTCACCCTTAAGGCAAAACTTTCCTTAATTACTGAACTAGAGGAAATGTTTGTTGTGAGTCTGCTATATTCCTATAATCTAACCTTTATTGATCCCCTTGGGGAAATTCCTTCTCTGCATTTGACCCATCCTATTTGAAGTTAACCTTAACTATACATACTAGGAGCAGTGGGCTGCCGTGGTGCAGCACCCGGGGAGCAGTCAGGGGTTAAGGGCCTTGCTCAGGAGACCAACAGTGGCCGCAGTGGGGGTTCGATCATCTGACCTTCTGATCAGTAGCCCAGGGGCTTAACCTGTTGCGCTACCACTGCCCCTATTTCCTTGAAACAGTGTCTTGTTAAGAAACAAGCATCAGGTTTTTATAATAAAACCCAAATGCATTAATAGTGTCCAGAGACACAATGTTTCCACTGATTGATAGAGCACACCAAATAACATTACTAAGCATCAGAAAGCATTTTAGCATCATATATTTACAGGAAAAGAGGCTTTACCTAATGAAATGGGTATTTCCCATCAGCCAACAGCAGATTACCTGCTGCGCATTTGTAGAATATGCAGTCTAATTAGTGTATTTGATTTCTGGGATCATTACGCAGACCTCTATAATGAGCCTGCTGTCCTTTGAATGGCGCATGCCTCACAAGAATAATAGATAACACAAATGTCATATAAATGAATGACACATTTCTCATATAAATGGACCAAATATAGTCTACATTCATCAGCAGGGTTCCAGTTCCTGAATATAAAGATGGAGTTGGAATACAAATGACTGGGATTAGTTTGTCTGTTAATTAGTACGTTACATAACCAGACTGCACGGTGGTTCAGTGGTTAGCACCATGTTCTCACAGCTAGAAGATCCCCGGTTTGTGTCCCGCTTAGGACGCCTGGGATCTTTCTGTGTGGAGTTTGCATGTTAACCCTGTGCATGCATGGGTTTTCACCCGGTTCTCCAGCTTCCTCCCACAGTCCAAAAACATGCTGAGATTGATGATTCTAAATTGTCCGTAGGTGTGAATGAGAGTGTGCTTGGTTGTCTGTCTCTCTATGTGTGGCCCTGTGATAGACTGGTGACCTGTCCAGGGTGCCCCCTGCCTTCGCCCGAGTTGGCTGGGATAGGCTACAAAGGATTAAGCGGTGTACAGATAATGGATGGATGGATGGATGGATGGATGTAATGTTATCAACCTATAGTTGTGACAATACATGAATTCCATTGCAGCCATAGATGGATTATGAAAAGATGGACCCTCCCACATGTGACATGGACTGTATGTTTTGTATCTCTGTACTCTCAGAGACACTAAGGTTCTGCTGCTGATTATAAAACTGCAGCTAAACTTCAGTGTTCAATTCCTGATGACTGCAGCAACACCATATTATATGTAACTCACATCCTGTATACATACTTAGACTTAATGTGTGCATATTAAATGTACATACAGACAGATTTGCTCTCTGGATCTACAGCAGTGTTCCAAAAAATGACATTACTCCTTAAAATTGTAGTTGTCGTCTGAATAGCCGCAGTATGTGGAAACGTTACGAATGGAATCAGATAAGGTTGGTCTGCGTAGGTGATGAGGTAACATTGCATCAGCGGTTGCTTTCAAACGTTCACTTGGTTTTCCATTTGAATTGATAAACTGAAGCAACTTGACGGCTACTGATAACATTTCAGGGGTAAATGTGGTGCTAACTGTTGTATAGTTAGTTAGTTTGAGCATCGCCTTAATATTTGCAATGCCAGTCAATAATGTAACTGAGAAGGAAAGGGTTAAATATGTGCATTTCCGAGGTTAATGTATGTTCTTTGAATGACTGAACCACAAAGAATTGCTGCTTTCACTGCTGTAAACAGTGGACTGAAGGGTCGCTCTGACTCCGCCATCATCCCTTGATCCCAAGATAAGTTATGTGATGAGAAATGTAAATATGTGCTACAGTATATACATAAAATTTAATTGAATAAGTTCCCAAAGCAGTGTTTTCTAAAGGCAAGGCTGCACAGCCACTAAGAAATAAACAACTCTTTGTCAACAAGAGAAACAGATATTTAGTATTTGGAACCTCCGGGTTCTTGTGTTACATTTAGAGAGTAACCTTGGTCAGGCCTCTGATGAGCTTTGTGAGCAGCACTACATACCCTGCAGATGAAAGGAGATTCAGAATTCAAAATTCAAAAGGACACTGTGACTTGTATAAGATAAGTTAGCTTTATTAATCACCGATGGGGAAACTCATTTGCCACCAAGTCGAACAGTTCACTCATATAGTACACAACATGACATTTACAATAAATACCAAATGCCATTGACTTGAATAACAGGGGCAAAGCCGTTGATGCACCGGCTGCCCTCAACACCTACACAAGAGACAGGATGTACAGCACAAGAGCTTAATCTAACAGTACAGACAGCAGCAACCACTCACAGGTGTTCATTACAGTTATTCTCCATTGGTTTGGCTCATTTCTTGAAACCGAAATTACATTCTCAAAAATTTCATGGACAAACCTCCAAACCACTTGGCAATTGTTCGCAACAGAATTGAATTTCTCCTTCATTTCATCAAATTGCAAATGTCTTAGTACATGTCTCAATAGCTGTGTCCCAATTCAGGGGCTGCAGCCTTGAAGGACCCAGCCTTCACTGCCTTTGAAGGCTGGGTCCTTCAAAAGATGTGAAGGCTGCATTACAGTTTTTCTCCATTGGTTTGGCTCATTTCTTGAAACTGAAATTACATTCTCAAAACAACATGGACAAACCTCCAAACTACTTCGCAATTGTTCACAACAGAGTTGAATCTCTCCTTCATTTCATCATATTGCAAATGTCTAAGTACATGTCTCAATGTGTCAGTACATCTTTGCACATGATTCAGCACAGGTCCTGCATTTAGCACAGTTTCCAATTGAATAGATCTTGTTGATCTAAACTGATTGTTGACTTCTCAGTCTAATGGTTGTTCTCTCCAAAACATGTCAGCATCATTTCATTGTATAAGTCATCACATGCACAATAGTCTGTTCAATTGTCAAAATTAGTCAAGAACATACTGAGAATGGTGTGGTCACTCACATCCCCAGTCTTGGCCCATACAATACACAGAAGCTCCTCATCTTCTTGGACCGCCTTTATTCTGATTTGACCCCTGAAAATGTGAGAGGTCTCGTAGTTACATACCAAACTATGGAACTGTGTGGGACAATGTGAATTTCCACCATGGCCCGCTCATCAGGGCCTGGTTCACTACTCATCCAAGGATGGTCATGGTGTTCCTACCTTACTCCCCTTTTCTCAATCCTATTGAGGAGTCTCCACTTGGAGGTGGAGAGTGTATGAGCATGAGGCTCAAAATCAGAGGTCCCTGCTCGATGCAACGGACGCTGCGTGTGAAGACATTACAGGTGATCAGTGTAGGGGATGGTTGCGACATTCACGCCGTTTCTTCCCTCGTTGCATCGCAAGGGAGAATATACGCTATGATGTGGATAAAAATCTGTGGCCAGACAGACAGCAGCGTGTGGACGGCCAGGAGGGCCAGGAGGACGGTCAGGAGGGCCAGGAGAGGGAGGGTGAGGATGGTGACCAGTGAACAAGTGTTAGTTGTGACACTCCAGCTTTATTTACAGCACTGTAGGCTACATATAATTTTCCATGTTTTTTATTTCTGTGTTTATATTACAGTATGTTATGCTGTATACATTTTCTTTTTACTCTGATGTATGGAAGTTACTTTATATGTGTGAATTTTCCTTGGCAGTATGAGTGCAATGTGGGGTGTCAAACCTTGGAGGCTACTCTTACCGTGAAATCCTATTTTTTTTTTTTTCAGTTTTATACACAATTGTATTGTGTTAGCTAGACAAAAAAAAAAAACTAGCACAGTAACCATTGTGAATAAAGGACTGGGCTACGACTGAGAGGTGGACATGAGGGATATTTCAATGGTCATCTGCCATACTGATTTTGGGGGCACTGACTGTTTATATGACAATAGAATGTAGTTTTGACAAAGGAGTGAACTGTTTTGGGAGAGATATGAGCTTTTGCAGGTGAACTATGGTGTTGTGCTGAACTGTAAGACTGTTTTGCCAAATGATCTTAAAGTTTTGAGAATGTAATTTCTGTTTCAAGAAATGAGCCAAACCAGTGGAGAAAAACTGTAATTAATTAAAGTTTACAGACAAGATAGTGGCTCTGTGAGGCTGCACTTAGGAAAAGTGGTGCTTTGAGCTTACATCAACATGCTGACATGTTCACAGTATGCTGATTTTAGCAAGTACATTTACCACATTGACCATCTTTAGTATTTTAGCCAACTTGCATTTGGTAGAACTAAAAACAAAGTATAGTAGCAAACAATAGGAATGCCATTAGTGTGATAGATATTTGAATTAAAATGACACATTTACCTGATAGGAAACGTTTGATATATCAGATGTTTCTAATAGTCCTGGGAATGTCTGTACCAAATTCCATGGCAGTAATCTGGTAGCGGACATTTTACTAAAACCCACAAATGTTTATCACAAACGCGACAGGAAAAGTCAGAGCATCACCAACATCATTGGAATTCATCGTTTGAGCACCTTTGACAAGTTTTCAAAATGTCATGGCTGCCATTCCAATAGTTCTTGAGATATTTTAGTCTGAACGAAAGTGGTAGAGAGACTGACGACTGACATTACCATTCATAAAGACTTGCCGGTGGCGTAGCTAAAAATAAAAAGTGCAAAAAACAACAAGAAACAAAATAGACAAGCAGCAATTGGTAAAATCAGTTTTTCCCTCCAGGGTATCCAACCTATGAATGGCAGTTTCACAACGTTCCCCTGAATGCAGCCAAATGTTTCCAGGTGGTGTTTGAGGTGCGTAACGGATATCAAGACTTTTCAGGAGGCTTTTCCATTGATGACATCAATCTACAGTATCTGAGACTGAGTGTCCACATAATGTCTGGCAAATTAAGGACTTTGAGAGGCTTTTAACAACCACTGACTACAACAGTCATTTGTTCAGCCCTCAGGTGTATTCTAGAGAAGGTTATGCTTACCAGATTTTAATTGCTCTGCGAGAAACATTTTTTGGAGTTAGTTTTTGTTTAGTATCAGATGACTATGATTCAGGACTGGAATGGCCTTGCCCATGGAGACAACTGACCTTCATCATGCTGGACAAAAACCCACATACCCAAAAACAGATGACAAAACAGTTCACTCTGACCACTGATCCATCATCCAGTGAGTCTAGAATATACACCGATCAGCCACAACATTATGACCACTGACAGGTGAAGTGAATAACATTGATCATATTGGTTGTTATGACCAGCCTCTAGGGGTAGCTGGTGCAACAAAGACGCGTCTATGTGATCGGTGGACCAGGGGCTCGTACACTGACAGATGTTCCGTGTTGTCTGGAGTGCAAACTGCGATTAAATGCGTTAATTTTTTGACGCGTTATTTTTGTTGTAATTAATTAATCGTAATTAACGCGTTAAAGTCCCACCCCTAATATATATATATATATATATGTGTGTGTGTGTG
>OMNN01085694.1:0-24123 GCA_900302755.1 Chromis chromis
GGCTAAGAACTGTCTTCCAAATAAATTCAGTATATAAATTCTATGTGATTACGTGGAAACTGGAAAACCTAACTTTTACTGATGAAATATAGGTTTGTTTTGATTGGCTGTAATATCCAATCCAACACATGAGTTGTTTTACACGTATATCCAAAGCAGAGCAGAAAGAAGATGGAAAGTGTCGATGATAATGAAAGAAGCTGATATTATGCATGGGAAATAATTCCCTTTCCATGGACAGTTATCTGTGTCCTTATGAGGTCAGTTATGCTCAGGCATCCAAAGCATGTTATTTTATATATATTTTTAAATCTTTTTTTTCCTCCTGTTACAAAACTGTCACCACATTTTCTTACCCAAGTGTTTATACCCACGGGTGCATCAGGAGAAGGTGTGAACATGTTTTATGAGTTAATCAGCCCTCTGAAGCCAAGCTATTGAAGTTGGTAGGAAACTAATTGCATCAATCAATCTGAAAACTTCATTCAGCACCTGCTCTGTTTAAGTATATGCATCTGTATATGCATGTATGTGTATTTGTGTTTGTGCAGGCCTGGCTCTCCGCCATCCTGTTGTAGTTACAGAAACTCAGAGTCCTGGTATGAGGCAATATGTTTCTGTGCCTTTAGAAGTTGGCAGGGGCACAATATGAACACACACACACACACACACACGATTGTCCAGACTATAATTCTCCGACTAATTATGTTGGTAGTGGAGTAAAAGTGAGCTCAAACTTGGCCTGTGTGAGTTGTGATGGATAGTGTGCTCAGTATTCTGGAGTAGAGTTCATAATATTTACCCGGATACCACAGGAAATGAATGGCTTCAAGTTGGCCGTTTCAATTTACACATTTTTCAGACCTCATTTTTTGGCACTTTCATTTTAATGGCTGAGAACATTATCCCTGTCTCCCTTTGTTTTATTTGCTCATAGTTCATTCCATGCGTCTCTCAGGCCTTCACTCTCTGTGCTTTTTACCGGAGTACAGACTAACTGATTGACTTAAACAAAGTGACACACACAGTCACCCTCTCAAATCAACCTTCGCTACAAAAACAGCCCTTCTTACCTTTCATATTCACATTCATTGGACTAAATCCAACCTCTCTCATTTCTTCACTTCTTCCCACCTATACAAATCATACAATTAATACAAAGCACAGCACCTTTAGAGGAATGCACGGCTTTGCTGGTCTAAATACACAGATTAAGGCACCTGTTTGATTAAAAGGTTCACATGGTAGCATCACAAAGCCGGCCTAGTACCTTTAAACTCACTTTTCGCTTTGAGTTTTAACCTTGTGGATCCTGTACCACTCATTGAACATTAGGCAGTGCATTTTAGGCATTGCAGAGCCAAATTTAATCAAAATAACTTTACAAAGTTGATGCATTTTTATTCATGCAGGGAACATTTGCCATGAAAAATCAGACCCACTCACAAAGGGAGTTTGCCCACAAAGATGTGGAAGGTGCAACCACAATATTATCAATGTGCAGTGGCCTGAGATCCAGAAAAGATTAGGAGAAGCTAGAAAACGTGCCTGTCCTGATATAATTCATTTTAAGGCTTTATAAAGGTTACCTTCAAAATAACAATATTTACCCCAATGTTCCACCTATATTTTAATAATTTATTGCCAAATAAGCATTTGCTAATGTGTGGTAGCTAACATCATTTTTTCCCCCCATCATTATGTGTTGCATTTAGAGTAGGGATCGACCAATTATAGGCCCAACTGATTATTGAGGCAGATATCTGGCATTTTTACATTATTGGTATCTTTATTATTATTGCAAAATAAATTGAATGCACTCCTTCGGCTCTGATGCACCGACTCTCTCTCTCTCTACAGTCACTCTGTGGTCTCAAGCAATGTCCCGCCCACAGCTCTATGTGATTCGTTGCATGTCATGAGTAACAGCCAATCACTGAAAGCTATTGTTTACGCAGAGAGACCGAGAGCGCATTTGCATCACTCCTGTTTCTATTGTACATATTCAGGTATAGTAATCATTATCAAAGAAGGAGTCTAGCTATAAATGACGGGTTCACTGCTATCACACACTGTTAATAAAATATTTAATGTATATGTGTATTAATTTAGTAATAATAATCTATAATAATGAAGTAGTCTAGATATGAATGACATGTTCCCTGCTGTTAATATATACCATTTAATGTATACATGTATAGTCAGTAATAGTAATCCTTATTAATTAACAAACCTAGTTAGAGAAAGACAGGTTCTCTATTATCACATGCTGTTGATGAATAACTTTTAATGTTTATTGATTACAGATATCTCGATTACAAATAAACAATATCACAATCAGCCCTAAAAATATATAAATATATATTGGTCAATCCCTTATTTGTAGCCAAACCAGTTTTTTGGGTTCAAATACCCTGCTTTACTTCTGTGTCCTTCTGTCACCTTGACATTGCTGAATTAAAAAATAAAAACTGAATAACTGTATATTATGTGATTACTATGATGCTCACAACTAATCCAAAACTGTTGTTTGAGCTTTACTGGGTTGTGTTTTATCCCTAATACAGGTAAGGTAACTTGGTTAAGGTGTCTGCATGACAGTAGCCTTACTCACAGAACTACTTTATTGTGATTTTAATTAAATTATCAGGGAGTTGATTTATTGACAGGTGTTGGCGTTACCAGTGGAGGCGTGACGGTGTACAACAAGCACTGCAGCCACCCGAGGCTGTGAGATTTAACACTGCCTCCCTCTGCTTGGCTTTTTCACCTGGGAAAGGAAGCTTTGCTGTAATAGAAACCGCACTACCTTAGGCTCTGTACACACACACTCACATAAAGACACGCTCTGGCCGTCTCAACTTTGCGCCTTGGTGGGGGGGCGTGTCATTTTTGGTTTATTTTTGTGTTGTATTTTTGTGTTTGTATGTTATACTATGTGTGTACGCAGGCTTGTGTGTTTATTATGCTGATTACGCTGAATGTGGGCTTTTTCTGTGAATGTGTTTGGCCCTTTGTGTATTTATATGTCAGCCTATATTGGTGCAAGTTTGGGGCTTATCTATTTATGTAATCTTCTGTCTTTGCGAAACTTTTGCCAAACTTTGTGCATTTCTGTGTGACTGCAAGTGTTGTCAGGTGGCGGAGAGAGTGTTGAGGCGCATTACAATAAAATAGGAGAGAGGAGGCTCAGGCAGGAGATGAATGGAGGGGGTTGAGAGGGAAACCTGAGATGGTCAGACCTCACCTGGAGGCGGAGTTGGCTGCCTCGGGGCCATGAGCTGTCACTCACAGCAGGACTAAGCATGTTGTTCCCAGGCCCTTTTGCTCAGGTGAGACTGAGAAGACAAGTGTGAGAGGGAAATGCTAAGAGAAACAGAGTGATGTTTTTTATAGACATACCTCATTGATATCTGATAGCACATCCGTTGTCATGTATAGATTTGTGTCACAATTTCACATTCCTCTGCAGCTGTCTATATGAGCATATAGGCTGGTATTTTGGGTTGATTCTGGGGGTTCCAGGTTATGATTAGTTTTTAATCCCATCATAGAAACTACTGGTAAAGTTGACATCAGTGTATGACCACTCAGAAAATACATACATTTTCTAGCAGTTCTTGTTTTTAAAGTTCAAACTCTTTAGCTGCCATTGTTTAAAATGTGCATAATGCAGAGGAAGAAAATGCAGTTGTTCACACTTTACGCACATTCTGGAAAGTCGCACAGTTTTGTGGAAGTTCTAGTGTACTCTGGCACGTAGTATGTGTGTATTTGCGTGTCTGTCAGTGTATTGTTATGTGAGGGACTTCCCAGGACTGTGTTGACAGTGTCATTTTCTGCTCATGCAGGAGGTTATCCCAAGGTTGGTTCTGATCAAATTACTCCGACTTGTGCCGATTCTGTGTACATTTGCATGTAACGTTTGTGCATATAGACTAACGCATTTCCATTTCATGCTACTTTATACTTCCACTTCACAAATTTTGTTTTATTTTTTAAATTTTTTTCCTCATTACTACCTTTATCTGATAACCTGAATTCCATTATTTGGATTGCAGAATAGTCTTACCAAATATTATCACCAAAACATGTATTAATATAGTTTTATTTCACTTTATTGATGCTCGGGGGAAATTCACAATTCACCTTTACTAGCTTTAACATAAACATGATGCACATTTAATGCAGCATAGTTTCAAACTAATAAATACACATCTGTACATCCATTATGCATTACCTGCACTTTTAGTTTAACTCTTTTGCTGCTATTACTTAGGTAAAATTTACTTAGGTAAAACTTTAACCACAGTATTTCTACACCTTAGTAATGCTACTTCTTCTTAGGAAAAGATCAGTCATTCATACTAGTGTGTTCGCCACCACACATCCCATAAAATGACTCAAAAATACTCTGTGACAAATATTTGAGTCATGTCTGTGCGTACTTCACCCGTCATTCTTTTACAGTATTTAATTCGGGGGTTTTGATTATAATGGCCGTTTGCCTCACGCTCGCTGTCGTCACAGCAGCGAAACCCGAGCCCCACGCACTGGGTGTTTATTTCACATGTTTATTTTCACAGGAGAGACATATCCTACCCTCCATCCTTCCACCTTCTTCCGTCTTTTATTGTCTGCAACAAAGAGCTGCAGAGATGAGCTGGGCGGGCTGGGAATCAAAATCTAAAAAATACATGCGTGTGTCCATGTGTGTGCTTGTGTGAGCATACATATGGCGTGTGTTTACACATAGTTGTGGCACAAATAAATGCAGTGTGTGTATATCAACAGTATGTTTAGATGCTATACTGTGTGTACTGTACATGCAGATTAGCATTTTGAGACAATGCTATGGATGTAGATGTGCTTTGTAATTTTGTTGTTATGTAGTGAATTAGTTTAGTTAGAATTTAATGAATTTTAATAACTTTTGTGAATTTTATTTAACATAAATTTGTAAGATATTTTCTCAGGATCCAGCACACACGATCATTTTTAGGTTTTAAAGGTAAAATTTCACCACTTAATGTAGAAATTGACAGGAGGTTAATGAGAAGAAGTCAAAAAAGTGTCATCCTGGACTGATTTTCTGTTGTTGCGTACAATCGGTTGCTTTTTACCAACATGCACACACACCTGGCATCTACCTACCACAACGGCCACACAATGCATTTCACTGTCTGCTTCTGCCGACTGGAGAGAAGCTCCTTTGTAAGAAGTGCCTCACATCAGGGCAGCATTTCCCAAGTTGGGACAAGAAACACCGAAGGGTCGAAAGATCAATCTTGAGGGTCGGTCGATGTTATAAAGAAGAAGAAACACAGCTCTGTTAAACAAATTTGTATTATTTTTTCAGACCTTTCTAATTTTTGCATTCGTCAGGCCTTGATTAAATATTAAAATGAAACGATCTGACCAGTTTAGCAGGGTTGCAAATAGATGCTGCTTCATTTAAAGGATTTGCAAGCAAACATTTTCGATAATTTAAAATATCCTGAAAATTCACCTTCTCACTAATTATTTATATCATAATTGTGGCTAAATGTTTGGACACTGAAGCTTATCATTTATACAGACTTGTCTTTACTTCAGCTTTCACATCTAAACTTCCATCATTAAGTGTGTGTTCTGGTTGGCTAAGTGAGAAGAAGCTGTGCTTTGTGTGAATACAGTTGTAGCTTGGGTAGCCCCAGTGGGAATTAAGCCTGCAACCCAGACTGTCCGTATCAGTGGCATTGCTTACATATTAATGTGTGAAGGAGCGCATTAATATGTGTGTCTGTTATGTGTGGCTGTGATCATGCAGGCCTGACTGTAGGCTTGTCTGTGTGCATGCATATGGGTGTGAGTACACAGATGACAGCTGACTGCTCAGTATAATGAATGAAGTGCTGAATGTATTTCCCTCAAGGGTCTCCCTAATGGAGGCACTGTGGGGAAATATAGTCCACACACACACTCATCTCCTCCAACAAATAATACACACTCACATATCCCTCTTATATCGGCCCCGTCTCCCCTCCTCTCCTTCTCAAGACATTCCTCTTCTCCCCAGTGAGGGAACCATTAGTCGGGCAGCTCTGTCTACTCACTCCCCAGGCTCTCGCTTAGAGCCTCCCCACTCTGAGCCCTTCTCTCCAAGCCACCATAGGGCTCGGTTGTGGGAGGCCCAGAAATCGGACTCTTTTGCCCCCAAACAGAAGGCCTTTGATGGGGATGAGCCAGGGGAATGAAGCCCTGACCAGAGTAAGAGACCCAGTTGTTCTCAGCTTTCACGGAGGGGACTTCCAGAAAACTCCAAGAGCACGAGGAAGATGCGGGAAATAGGTTCACGTGTTGTCCAAATACCTATTACCCCCTCTGTTTCGATTAATACTTGAGGTGGTTTAGACACATTTTTTCCTCACAGATCAAGGAAATGTTGGCAGAGCAGGCTGGGAATAGAATGAGCAACATAAAATGTGGTTTCTAGACACATTTAAACACACTCAGTGGTGTTTTTTTTTATTCCTCACTGGCAAATCTAATTTTCTTTCTTGATCCCAACTCCATTTTTTGAAGATTAAAACTTTCTCACTTTTGACACGTAGTATAGAATACAGAGGGCATTGTTTCCTTTGAATATGTGTGAGTAGGTGTGTGTGTATGTCAGCTTTCCTGTAAAGTTGTTGGGACACGACAGTCCTGGCACATCCTCCTGTTCTTGTTGGATGAACTCTCTGTGACTCCCTGCTGAGTATATCACTACTCAAGTACACACACACACACACACACACACACACACACACACACACACACACACGAGTTCCACTTGGCTTTAAAACAGGTAACAACCAGGAAGTAGATCACCGGGATGACAGAAAACCACATAAGGAAAGAAATGAGACAGTGTTGTCGATGTGTGGGGAATGTGTTTATTACAGACTGTGGTTGGTGCGTATGTGCGCATGTGAACACAAGTTTTTTTTCTTCACACATTTAGATACGAGTGTCTGAGTGTGAAAATGAGGGAAGCATTGTAGTCCACTGAAGGTGACAGATGTAGTCATACCAGTTTGTCTATCTAATGATCCAACATGAATTGCACAATTGTTGTACACAGTGTGTCAGGTGAAGTGACAAAGAAAGGTTGGGTGTGTTAATGAAAGTGTGATAAGTTCAGTAAGATGCCTACAAGCACTGACAGATTGCACATACAGTTGTCAGTCTTCCATTAAGCATATTTAGCAGATTCCAAAGTCTGAGAATACAGGGTTTGTCTTTAGGCCATTTTCGACTGCAGGAACTTGTGGGCCATTTCAGGGCAGCCTGAACCTTCGTGCATGTTCTGACCTCTTTTTGGGCTGTTTACAGGAGAAAAAAAGTACCTACTTTGTGGTATGTACGTCTGAGTGGCCCTAAAACACCACTGTGCAGGTCTTGATACTGATTGGTTAAACTCAGAGAAGACAAATGCTGATTCAAATTAGGAGAGGAGAGTAAGCGCCGTTTTCTTGCCCTGTTGATGTCCTTGGTGACTAGCAGCCGTCTTCTCTGTAACATCGTCACCGACAACGTAAAATTTACCATATAGGCTAACATAATACACCCGCCATTGTTCATAGAACTGGAGTTACGTCTAGTAACTAGTATTTACCGTGGTTTTGTTGGATCCTCAACACAATGTATACAGAAAGGCTGAAAATGCAGATTACAAGTTTGTTCCTGTAAATATCCCTATAAATAATTAATATATACATGTTTATTATGCCCCTGTACTGTGCAAAAAAGATGACAGTTGTGAAGAAACATGGTAAAGAATAATAAACTGGTGGTCCTAATTGGCAAACATGGGGAGCATCCACAGATTTAGCACTTCAGTTAACAAAAACCACCAGCGTCAAATTCAAGTTTTCTGTATTTAGAAAAAGGACAAATCAGACTACGACATGAAATTGTGGAGAAGATCTGGTGAGGAACCACATATTTGTGTCAAATTAGCATTTCATGGGTGCCCCGATAGCCTAATGGTTATGTCGCGTGACCCAAGTGCTAAGGTGTAGCGGCTGTCCCGGGTTCGATTCCGACCTCGGGCGTTTACCGCATGTCCTTCCCCACTCTCTCCCGTTTCCGTATCTATCCACTGTTCTATCTAATAAAGGCATAAAAGGCCAAAAACAAATCTTAAAAACAAAAAAAATAATTTCATATTACCATAAGTTCCTTGGTTGTGACTGGGTTTATACTCTCATCCTCCTTTGTCATCTCTGTGTAGAAGTGCCAGCGATAGATTTACTAAATATTTACTGCACTTGTAACAAGTCTCGTTATTGAAGTTATATACACATTTGGGTGTGTCAGACCCATCCTGCACAGTATGACGTGCAATCAACTTGTAGAATTGTTATTTCAGTGGCCTACATATCTAAGTTGTATTTATCGTCTTTCCCATTTTGCGACTCTGTGCTCAGCTGTTCTCACATCTAATCTCTCCCGGCTTAAACCACTTCATCATACTAAGTCCACCACTTTAACACACACATGCATACAGTTGGTTGCGACCAGTTCCCTCACCTCGAGAACCAACATCTACACACACACACACACACACACATCTGCCGAAACGGAGAGATTGAAATGCCCTGCAGTGTTAGAAAGCAGCTTATTATGAAAGAGCATTTTCTACATTCCAAACATGTCACCTAAAACCTGCTGTTTACCATTTAGTGCTGTGGGAGCTGTCCATCCAGCCACTCACTGTGTGTGTGTGTGTGTGTTAACTGTCGATAGGCACATCTAATCTCACTCTTAAGGCTTCGAGTGAACATGTCAAGACCTTTCTCAGTTGTGTATATGTGTGTGTATTTCGGTGTGAGGAGGCTGAGGCACACAGTGACAGGTTGTCATGTTATCCAGGTGCCTCTGCTAAGCTCAGTGTTGACATCAGTGGTAAATACAGCACTTTGTTGTAGATGTTTAAAAGTCTGTATCTGGTAATTGAAAAGATCATCATTGGCATTTCTGTTAGTGTGTAATTAACTTTATTTTTTCAGGGTTTTTTTTGACAGTTTTAATGACATTTGAGTGAGGAGGAATTTTTGCCTTAATTTTTCTGTTGTTTCAGTTGTTAAAAAAATTTGTTTACCAACTTCTGTCAGGATATTTCACACTGAGGTACTCCACTAGACAGACACACTGGCCTGACTGGTTTGGGGGAAATTCAGACGTAACACACTCCTGGAAGTGTAAAGTAAATCGAAATTTTTGTCTACTGTCTCAGGTTTGACCTACCTAATGAGCTTATTAACAGGTTTGTTTATGTCGCTCTTGTTTACATAATCTATAAAATATGTTTTCTGCTACACCTTCTGAAAAGTACAGACATCTGCGGATCTATGCCTTTGTTTATCCAAATTTGAATTCAGTTTGTACGAAGGTTAAGTTACCTAAAATCAAAACAGGAAGTAGCTTTATAATGCAGCCTAACAATAGGTTCATTGATGTTGTTTGTGAATTGATTTGCTTAGTAAAAGGCGAGCGAACAGACATAGAGGCGGCTGGGCTGGAGGGGACAGTCTAACGGATGCAGATGAGCAGACTGTGTGCTGCAGAAGTGAGGAAATATAAAGTTTCAGAGTCAAATTCACATGTTCCATGACACCACTTTTCAGTTCACGACCTCTGAACCTGGCCTTGAGGAAGTGAGCAGCACCTGTTCCAGAGGAGGGAAGGGGCTGAGTCTCCTTACATTGCTGACCCACAGTGCACCCACCTGCAGTCTCCTTGCTGTCACTTCTTCCTACTATTTGCCTCTACATGTTAATATATGTCTGCCTGCTGACTGTTTTTCCTACTTCCTAGACATCAACACACAACAGCACATAGTACGACACTGTTACACAAACACAGAAAGACACGTAACGAGAGACATCTGGCCACAATTTAGCGTCATGTTGCAGAGTCGCTATTCCTGTTGCACCTTTATGCGTTTGCTGTAAATCAGTCATGTGCTTATTGTTTTGATTTATTGGAGTCAAAAGGGCAAATGCGGCCTTGAGGAACGCGTGTGGGAAAAGAAAACCTCTCAGTCTTCTATTTAAGATGTGTTCCCTGACCTCCCATTGAGTCTAGCTTCTCTAAAACTGTGCTAATTAAGTAGTGACTAATAACACTTTGACAGGGTAAATAATGTGGTTTTAAGCCAGAACTGGTGATTAAATTGTGTTTTTTAGTGTCATTTTTTTTTATATTTGTAAAGTGACATATAATATGGTGCTCATTTTCTGTAAACCAGAGCTTTGGCAGCACCTTGATCTTGACAGCATCAACAAATCAGGATGCACTGTTCAGCTTAGCAGTGTACTAACAGTTCAGAAAAGCCACAATTTACTGCATTACTTCTTAAACTCGCACATTCCAGCTACTGCATCCCATTTACATCCCTTATTCTCTCCCATGCAGCCGTTTTGAGCAACATCTAATACCGCCTCTTTCTCTGTCTATTCGTCATTTACTTGAGCAAAATTTCCTGATACCTGATACTGTGCATGTACAGTTTTTATGAGCAATCAATTCTCGCCCCCGTATGTGCGTGCGCCTGCCTTTTCAGTTATATGTGAACAGGTGTGAAAAGGTCACGGTGCGAGCGAGGAGGTGATGGAGAGGTGAAACGCCGCAAAAAGGGTGAGAAACTGAGGCCCACAGTGGAAGTTGACGTTCCTGTGTCCCGGGGCCGCTGTGTTTGTGTGTGTGTGTGTACACGCGCACGTGCTCGTAGGCGTGCGCGCCCAGGGCAGAGTATTAGTAACAGGATATGGCTGCAGTAGAAAGCTGGAAACTTGTACCTCCTTATCTAGAGGGCAAGTGAGTCTGTGTGTGTCGTTTTTCTCATACATACCTGATCACGACGATAACATCCACCCTGTTCGCCTGAGTGTGTGTGTGAGAGGAAAGTCTCAGCTTTCTGTAAAGTCCCCCTGATGCAGCTCATGGCTCACAGGCAGGGCGAGACGAGGAGTGAACTCTCATTTTGGCACTTTCTACCCAAAACCATCAGACAGTGGACAAAAAGAACTCTCGACCTTAGAGAAGCTCATTTAAATGTCGTAAATACTTCACTAGTAGAACTGTGATGATTATTCCAGGATCAAGATTCAATATTTCTTTAATAATAATAATAATAATAATCTAACCTTTATTGATCCCCTTGGGGAAATTCCTTCTCTGCATTGACCCATCCTATTCAAAGTTAACCTTAACTATACATACTAGGAGCAGTGGGCTGCCGCAGTGCAGAGCCTGGGGAGCAGTCAGGGGTTAAGGGCCTTGCTCAAGGGCCCACAGTGGTGGTGAATGGGACAAGCGGTCGCTCTTCACTTTCCCACCTCAACCACTTGCCAGTCCTGGGACTCGAACCGGCGACCCACCGGTTACAAGTTCGCTTCACAGACCACTAGACCACCACTGCCCCTATTTGTCCATTCTCTGTGCATAGACCAGACAACAAATCAAATAATCAGGAAAATAATCAACGGATTAATAGGCAGTGAAATTCATTATTAGTAACAGCCCTATTCACTAGTAGTGTAAAGTGATTTCATCCTTTAAGAGTGGATGTGGAAGAGCAAAAGTGGGAAAATAACACTACAAATCCTAAAAGTTCCAATATGTTCCGTCTATACTGATCTGATTTTCTTAAACAAATAATCCTTTAACAATTAAGATGTTGTTGAAAACAGAAGATACTGAAGTTTAAATCTTTTTAGTCACAAGTGCTGCCCAGGACACTAATCAGAATTGAATGGAACAAGGTGTATGCAGAGCTTTACTAATCACTAATCAACATATTTTGTAATTTCAACGTAATTTTTGAAAATACAACAGCAGATCGAGTCTACTTCTCACTCGTGTGCTGAAGTCTCCTCCAAAGCAAAACAGTGACATTTACTGACACTCAACTAATTTAAAAATGTTCAGTATTTGCAGTGTACAAACAGGTACGAGGTGTTTCAGTGTGACTGACAGGAACAGTGTAATCTGAGAAGTCATTAATAGAGTCTAGTATACTGTTAATGTCATGAATCACGCTGCGGAGCGACAGAATGAGGTTGGGATTGAGCTGACATGCCAAAGTGTGTGTCTGTGTGCATGTGTATACAGGACATGTAATTACTTTTATTGCTTTAATAATGAAGATATAAGAGTTTTTTTGTTCGACTGTTACTTGCCCCAGCTCTATGTGTCATTCTACCAGTGAAAAAACAAGTCTTTGTGTATTTATGCTACCTACATGTCTGCATGAGTGTGGCTGCAGTGGTTTCTTTATCAGAGAACTGCGATCGAAATCAGTTCTTTTAATCTGCCCTTATCAAAATTCCCCCACTTACCCGTCTCCCCCGCTCCCTCCTCGTGCCACCACCATCACTTCCCCCTTCTCTCCCCTGTGTTTTTTAGGGAGTTTTAGGTTCTGCCTGGTTTTTTTTTCCTGTCTTCCTGAAAAAGTAAGACGATCCATCCTCTGTTTTTCTCAGAACAATGCTGGGGGATGTTGGGTTGGCATAGAGAATGGAGAGTGAGGCAGGAACAGAGAGACGGGAATATGGAGGAAAAGTTGAAGCTGATCATGTGGTGTGTCATGAAGGCCAAGACATCTTGACTACAGATATTTAAGCTCCACAAGTCCTCATTAACATGTCACAATTTGTTTTCTGCTGCTTCGCTTCATTTGTGTTTGTCTGTCATTATTTACTTGTGCGCTTGCTCTCTTCTTGATTTTAATCCGCTCTAATTCTTCTTGAGTTTACTCAATCACTAGATCAGCTCAACTTTCCGTTCGCTTTTGTTCTTTCTAATCTGCAATTTCTTCCTATTACTTTGTTTACTTATTCTTTCCTTTCTGTCCTCTTTCCCTCTGCAGAAGAGGAAGAGGGCAATTAATTGAGTATGTTCCTGCCAATAGATCACAGCTGCCTTCAGAGTGTATCAATATATAAGGGTTGCACATATTTAAAACGGGATTTCCTCAGCCTTGGCAGCTTCATTTGGCCTTAATGGAAGCACAGCTGTAACTAGTCATTGCAAACATGTCAAGTTTTATATTTCTTAATCCTGCAGTAACTGATTTTTTTTTCCAGTTGTGGTCGAACATTGCCATAGTATTACCTCCTAAGTTGACATGGTGGACTTTATACCAAAAACAGATTGTTTTTTGCACATTCATCAGTCACAGAAACACATTATTTATCATTTGGGGTCACATTTCTTACCACCTGCTGAATATAGGTCATATATTAACTCTGTTTTAGCTCTGTGTTGGGTCTCTAGGGCAATACTTTGGACTTTAGCTCCTAAATGCGCATGTATGATCACAAGCTAGTGGCTAACTGTGTCTTTGCTAAGCCGGAAGTGTACCACAAGTTTTCAGACCTTATTGCTGAGAACAGCTGGCTTTTATGGCCAAGAACAATGTCCCTCAATTTTTAGAGATGGCTTTTAGGCAATTTTATGTCTTTTTGTTAGAGTAACAATAGAGAGAGACAGGAGATATATATAAAGCAGGAACTGTAAATGGTCAGCCAGCCAGGAATTAGACCTGGGACTCACTGCTCAGGGTATTTGTGCCAATGTGATATCTGCCCCAACCACACGGCTAGCTGGTTCTCCCTAACTGTCACTTTCTTTCACATTGTCATTTTATACATTGATACTATAAAACTATTAATTAGCTGCTTTAATAGGCTGAGGCAATGTGCATGGGCCTGTATAAATATATAGACTCCAATTATAGTTGTAGTTTGTAGCCTGGTATCATTTTATTTCAGCCTTTCCAGAAACAAAAATACAGGAGCCAAATTTAAAGGACTTGACAAGCTAGTGTGTTTGTGTGTACAAATAGAAGGTGCAAATGTTGGCCTGTCAGGATAGCCAGCTTACTACTAGCGAAGTACCTGACTGTTACTTAGAAAAATCTGAGGAACATCCACAAAATCTCAGGCACCTGACTACCAAACAACTGTATTACTCAAAGCTCTTACATGGCAACAGAACATTTGATGCTTCAAAGACGCAACCCAAATGCAAAATCAACCTCAACAACTTGGACAAACTAGCAGCAGATGTAGAGGAGCAGACTTTTGTTAGGAGTAATGTGAATGGAGGAAGGCCATAACTTGTTTAGAATATCTGCAGCAGGGGGATGGATGAGTCCCTGTTCCTTTTTCCTCTCAGCCGCCATAATTATTTACGAATGGCTGTGACGATGATGAATATTACCTAAAGACTACCTAAATGTGTGAGATTTTATGTTAAATAAATCCATGTTCAGAACATCCACAGCATGGGAGCTAGTCCTGGATGCTACTTCATTGCAATTGTAGACCTGTCCTGCTGGTATTGGATTTGCGGAAGTCTATATTTCACATATTCTAGCAAAACTACCTGAGACAGCACCGTATTTACCTTAACAGTTCCAAACAGCATTTAGTTAGAATATATAACATGTAATTTCATTTAGTTCATAAGATAGTGCTATAATACTAGGGCTAATTGACTCTACCTTGCAATACAACAACAGTCCTGCTCTTTTGCGAGTGTTTTACCTGGAACATGTTAGCTTTAGCCTCAGTCATTTAGCATTATGTCATATGGAGCCATCAAGAGCACATTTGAGATCTATTTACAGCTTTTGCATTTAAATCTAGAAACAATAAAGACTCAGTTGTGAATGCAGTCTCCATACATCTCACAGAGATAAGATTAGTTAATTATGCTAGTTGACTGCAGCTGATCTGCTTGTGACACACTTTTTAGCCGACAAAATTGACAGCTAGAGACGACAGTCCTGCTTTTGTTTGAGGAACTGAAGAGTCATTGTTTCAGTAATGATTTTGACTGTAAAATTGCCGCTGTTATTGTAAACTGCATACATTAGTGCATTGTGTGATGACCTATGGGAAATGACTATATGGCAATGTGCTGGATCTTTTAGCATGTTTGTATAAAATTAATTGATACAGTATATATAGACTTTTTTAAGGCACTTTTTCACAAGTGCCTCAAACGTTAGCCTTGTGTTCCGTCATGGTAAACATGAGCAGTAAATTCATGGATAGCTAGATGTCCAACCATAAAGACTCAGTGTAATCTCACATCGTAGCCACTATCCAACTTAAGCACACAAATCCAGATGCTGTTCAGCAGCTGTGATTTCACCTCAGTCACTCTTTGCGGTGTCACAAGAGCTCTTTTCAAGCTCTCAGTCACCATCAGACATACAGCATTTTATAGAGGGCTCAACTCAAATCCTTTTCATGAGTTAGAAATGCCTTGTAGTCTCCTTTCATGTGGCGAAGCCGGGGATTTAGAAGGAAGAGAAGGGCCTTAAGGTAGACAGGGAGATGTGACTCAACTCGCACAGAGACGGAGACAGTGTCCCTCTGTGGAAATCATTTGCTCTGAGCTTCGAGTCTTCGTTCTGCAAGCCAGTTTGACTACCTTTGGTTGTGTAAATAATGCTTTGTCTGCAGCCTGCCTGATTGTCTGTGTTTTTGTCGGTTGTAGTCACTCCTTCCTGTACTGATAGTTAAATGTAAATGAGAAGTTTGGATGTGTATATGTGTTCTTTAAACCAGATATGCAGAACCTCTGATTTGCATCATCCAAAGTTAAGAAACCCTGATATACAGCTCCCTTTTTTCCTTCTCATTTCCCCTCTTTCTGCCTTTCTTTCTTCCATTCAAACAACTTCTTCCTCCTCCCCTCAGGTTAAAATGTCATCCCGCCTTGATAGTCTATCGATCATCACAATTCCTCCTCTTATTCCATCCCTCCCTTCCTCCTCCGCCTCCCTTCCCTCCCCTCTCTCTCTCCCCCCTTGCTATGGGTGCTACCTGATATGGGTGTCAGGTCATCGACGGTTGTGTCAGACAGAGTCATGAGTCATGCTTCTATTCTGAAGGCTTGCCTTATAAACCGACTGCCATCTTGAGTTACTGAACAAACAAACTTTGGGCCAGCAGAAAATCCATTAGCTATATCGATAAACACAGACACACGCATGAATGCACACGCGCACACACACTCACACACACACGCAATGAAATGCAGACGGAGACAGGCATGTCCTTAAATACAAGCATGTGCAAATAACAGGCATAAAAAAGGACACACTTTAAACAGTAACACTAGCAAACCTGCACACACTTTTACATGACTCCTTTAGATCTGTCAATACAGATGCATGCAAAGAAACTACCGCAATGGATGAATATTGTGTATCTCTGTTTGCATAAGTGTAACAACAGGATATGCTTAAATACACAAACGCACCTCCCCAGCAGTGAATGAAGTAACATGACAGCTATGAATGAGAAATGAAAATGGTATTAACACAGAGAGAGAGACAACATTAGGACAAAGGGTGTGGTTATGATGAAGGTTTGCATTCGCCACACCATGAAGAAATTACCAATTTCTGTTTTTCTTCTTCTCCTCCACTCCCCGTATTTCTCTCCAGAGCTCAGAAATTCCTGCCTGGAAACAGTGAGCTCGAACATCAAAAGGAAATGACTGCTGAATATGAGAGCTTTTACATAAATTCCACCCCTAACACACAGGTCGGCCTGCACGCCGGCTGGCCGTGGACGCACACAGACATGGATGCAAACGCACACAGACATACAGTACACACACACACACGTTTCCATGCGGTTAACGCAGCAGTGGCAGTTTGCTATGAAGGTTTTTTCTCAATTACCAGCGCTGTAAGGAGCCTTTCAGAGTGTGTTAACCCATCAGTGAGGTTAGTGAGAACGGATGCATTCCCAGCGCACACCAGCCAGTGAACTGAGGAGTTTTGGAGAAATTAATGACTACAAAGAACAGATTCATGATATTAGACACCAAGTATATGAATTTTTTTCTGAATATCCTCATTTATTTAATCTATCGCAGACATGCAGAGTTCCAGAGTGTAATTCTGACCTGTGTGTATAGGATCAGTACGTGTGTTACAAGGAACTCGTGTGCGCAAGAACAAGAGTAAAACAGGCGACAGCACCTCCATTCTGCTGTATGGTTTAGTTTAGTTTTTTGTTTTTTTTTAAATATGGCAAACTCTTTGAGACCGTGAAAGGAGAAAGTTTCAGTCTACTGCTCCCAACTTTTATTAGACCGAATAGGCAGTAGGTCTTTACTTGCGGTGTTTCTGAGTAGTGAAGTTCCTGCTTGTGTGGGTAAAAATTCCTGATTAATGGGGCCATGTTTCAAATAAAGAAAAAGAAAGCAGCAAGGCTAAAGCACATGTTGCTGCAGAAAGGAGTAATACAGTTGTTTAACCAATTCAAGATATGCAGATCTTCTTGAATAAATACTATCTGAGTCTTTTTTTTTCATGAAGTAGTTTGTTTCTCAACATTAATGATGAAAGGATATGAATTTATTTTCAAAGTCAGACATACAGTCTCATTAATCTGCTATAACTGTGTATTGGTTGGAAATGAAGAACTACATTTCGGCTAAATCCTGCATATGCTGAACTTCAACTTCTTCATGTCTGTTGAGTCATAAAACCAGCCTATAGGCAAATTAACATGAACAAGAACTAGACCATGTCAACTGTTGAACTGCAGATTAAGTGAAGTGAGTTCTCAAGATTGTAAGTTTGTGACCCTGCCAAGTCTTCTTCAGGCAAATATGAAAACGGAAAAGGTATATATGAAGAGTCATTTGCAAAAACAAATGAAAGTCTTTTTAAGACTTTCCATATAGTGAAGATCCATAGTTATTGTGTTTTGTTAATGTGTTGTATTATATGTGATTAACTTGGTGGTGTAAAGTAAAGCTTAATGTCAGATGATTGCGGAGATCAGCTGTTTTGGTCTGCTCTGTCAATCACAGAAGCAGAGAGAGTCTTCTTTCTGAAGGGGGTGTGAACAGCAGCAGTTGAGGTAATTTTATTCTGAGCTACGACTCAGAATAAAATTATTCGTTTACTAACATGGGCGAAGTGAAGCGTGACATATGAGTTCGTAGGTCCACGTACTAGAGCCTTGCTGGCGCTCACCAGCACTCGGTGGCGCCTGGCGGGTGCACACACGACTATTCGAATATCAAAATTATTATCCGGATACCACCACAACGACCAAATATTCGGGACCCGCCCTAGTCATGTCAACATAATGATCAAGTAAGTAAAACAACTTGGGGCCTGTTGGAGACTGACTGTGCTAGACTGGAAAAACAGGCTCTAAAAGTATCGCGACTATAATGACTAGGATTTTGACTTTTGGACACGGGTCTTGCTTTAGAGACACATTGGCAGTAGTGTTAGAATTTATAAATCCAAAGATTCAATAGATTCATATGTTAAGGGGCTCATAAATTATGTCTCCTGACCCTATTTTTCCCAACCAGAAATGTACCAGGTAACTGAAGCTGTGCCATGTGACAGAGGAGACATGGGGCGGTTGCATCATTCTCATTTGACAAATGTCCTGTCAACATGAAGCATGATGGGACCTTTCCACAGCCACCCAAATAAAACTGCGGCGTTCTCTCTCTCTCTGCCACCAGCAGTTGCAATCACTGCGAGTTAGCACCTCGTCACAAGCATTCTTTAGGACATATTAGCACAGGCTACTCTGACCTATCCAGTTTCACACCACACGCACACACACGTACACACACATGCACACGTACACTGCAACCCAATATGATCCCTCTCCCACCCTAACACAATTTTTACAGAAGGCCTCTCAACAACAAGTGCTGGGTATAAAAATATCCTTTGTATCATTAAGGGCGAGGGGTCTGATTGGTCGAGAGCGGGGACACGTGACAGGTGTCAGCCAATTGAGAGAATGGAGGACAATGAGGATTAAGTTACCTGCGCCGTTGCTGCTGCTGTGTGTGTGTGGTATTTATATCAGCAGCGAAAGTGTCAGTGCAAGAAGGTCAGGACATTGGGTAAACACTTGTGCCTGCAGGATCAACGGAACGCCTTGTTAAACGTGCGGTCAGTAGTGCATGAGTGTGAATCGACACACACACACACACACACACACACAAACCCCAATTCAAATGCTTCATTTGAGCAGAATTCAATTTCTGTAGTTAACTGAGCCCACTCCCCTCTTTATGTCTCCCCCCCTCCTCTTCTATCCAGCTGCCTGTCCGCCTGGAGCAGAAATCAAGAATACCATTTTGCACAATTTATGTCAATCCAAATGGAGCAGAAAGGAAAATCAAAGACCTGAGTAGGCGATAAAGTGCATATTTGCCCGGTGCTGTAATACGGTCCGTTACGCTGTGAAACGCTTGCTGAGTGATGTGAAGTCATGCAGGTTGTCCGATGGGAGTCGGCTCTTTCGGCCTCATTCGCTGAGTGGATTTCTGGTGGGACGAAAAGTAGAACGGCCGCGTCATTTATTGGCACCATCATGTGTTTAATATCTTATTCTTTCTCCTCTCTCTCTCTTTTTCATGAACCCTCAAAGACAATAGACGAATATGTACACCCATTTCTCACGTTTTTTCCAGTGTAAAGACATTCAGGAGTCATTATTACTCGTCATTCAGCATCAGAATTGGATTGTATTTATAGAGTTTTACCTGATTAATAAAATGCAAGGACATTATGAGACATTTTCACTTATGCACAGTTGAAACACTATAAGAAAACATACAGTAAGTTTTTATTGGTCACAGATCACACATTCAGGTCCAATGTCAGCAGATCGAAGAGCCACACATTGGTTTGAGGTCATGGTTTAGCTTGGAATTGAGAAATGGTCAAATATGTGCTTTGATATGTTGTCAAAATCTGGAATTTCCTTCTACACTCAGATATTTAAAACTAATGCAGCCACCGAAATATAAGATCCTGACACTTTGGATTACAAAATGAACTAATAAGGATAGATTCAATAATGTACAGCACATATAATTTGTGCAGTCATCAGCAGATTATTATCACTGAGCTGAACATAGTTTTGGTTATGTATCTCATTTTTAGGATAGCCACTCTCTACTTTTGTCTAATTACCATGTTTTGATCTCAAATTCAGATGTCTAAAGCATTTCAAACATCCCTTTCACTCTACTGTTAGCATACTTTTGGAGAACTGTGCAAATTAAGTATAAGTGCAGTAACAACTGGCTTCTTTTTTGGGCTGTCTTTCATGTGAGTCAAAGTGAAACTAAATAAAACCCTCCTCTTTTGTTTTAATCTAAATCAGTAGTACCTTTTTGTATTGTGACATTATGTTGTGTCACTTGTTGGTCTTAATATAATAGTTCAAAATATTTAAAAATCCTTATAACTGCTGTGGTAAAATGTGGTTTCACACCACAGCTGAAAATGAGGCAGTGGAGACAGTGAAAGGATGAGGAAGACAGTATGAGCAGACAGACTGGTGGGAGGATTTAACACGGGGGAGACATAGAAACAGACAACCAGACGGAGACAAAGAGTGGGTGGACGATAGGGTCCCTTTGGAGACTCTCCATCCAGAACTCAGCTCCTTAACTCAGCATGACCATATACAAACTCTCAGACGATCCCCGAAGACACACACAAGCGCTGACCCCGCGGCTACAAGTTCAGAGGTTCGCCTTATGGTTTCCCCTTCGCGTCCTTTAAAAACTACAGATGACAATTATGGCAAATTTGATTAACAGAGCGAGCGGCGTAGCTATCAGGGGCTTTTTTTTTCTAATGGTGGGCCAGTGTATCGTGTTTCACTAGCTGTCATTTATACTGCCATGGGAAGGATGGGGGAGTCCCTTTACTGGCCTGAAGCAGACTTCAAACAAAGCCCAAAAAGAGAGAGAGACAAGAGCCGAAGAAAGAGGGAATAAAGAAGAGGGTAGAAAAAACACAACTGTACAAATGAATGAGCAGACAGAGACAATTTAACAAGAGATGTGGGAACATTCTCCCAGTCATCCAGAGTTGGGTTTCATTTTGGCTGCTCAGCGCAAATAGACATTACTTTTCCAAGGCCATCACGTTGTACAATTGCTACTATGTCAGGAAGATAAAACCCCAATCCGCCCGCGCCTGCGTATGGAGACTGTCATGAAATCAGTGCGACCGTGAAACAGCCAGACGGACGGTCTGGAAATCAAGTTTTTCATGGGATGGGAAAAAGTGTAACTGAGGCACTGAATAGAGAATCACTCACATTCTCTTGTGTTTTTAGTGTTACAGTTGTAATTTACTAAAACAGTTTATTACTGTGTATTTGATTACAGTGGATTACACTACTAACTGTAGGTTTGTGTTTGGTTTTGGTCATTTATTTGTCTTGGTTGTGATGTTTTGTGTGTCGTTTTTGTTGTTTTGTGTCTCATTTATGTTGTTTCATGGTTCTTTTGGACAGCTTTGCCTTCTTTTTGTTATGTTGTGTCTTGTTTTTGTTGTTTTCTGTCCTTTTTTTGTCATTTTGTGTTGTGTTTTTTTGTCTTTTTTGTCATTTTGTCTTGTTTGTGTTGATTTGTGTCTTGTTCATGTGAAATTGTGTCTTATTTGTGTCGTTTTGTGTCTCATTTATGTTGTTTTATGTCTCTTTGGTACAGTTATGTCTCATGTTTGTTGTTTTTTGTCATTTTGTGTTGTCTTTTTGTCTTTTTTGTCCAGTTTGTGTCATTTTATGTCTTGTTTGTGTTGTTTTTTTGTCTTGTTCATGTGGTTTTGTGTCTTGTTTGTTTTGTTTTGTGTTTCCTTTACATTGTTTCATGGGTCTTTGGGACAGTTTTGCCTCCTTTTTGTTGTTATGTCTTGTTTTTGTTGTTTTGTGTCTTGTTTGTTCTTTTTTTTGTCTCGTCTGTGATGTTTTGTTGTGTTGTTTTTGTTATTTTGTGTCTCACTTGTGTTTTGTGTATTGTTTGTGTTGTTTTGTCTCATTTGTGTTTTTTCATGGTTCTTTGGAACAGTTATGTCTCGTTTTGGTTGTTTTGTGTGTCGTTTTTGTGTGGTTTTCTGTCTCTTTTGTGTCATTTTGTGTTGTGTTTTTCTTGTTTTATTTTGTCCCGTTTGTCATTTTGTGCCTTGTTTGTGTTGGTTTGTGTCCTGTTTTCATTGTTTCGTATCTTGTTTTTGTTATTTTTTGTCTCATTCATGTGGTTTTGTGTCTTGTTTGTTGTTTCATGTCTCTTCGGTACAGTTATGTCTGGTTTTTGTTGTTTTGTGCCTTGTTTTTTGTCATTTTATGTTTGTTTTTTGTCATCGTGAAACAGCCAGACAAACGGTCTGGAGATAACGTTTTTAACAGGGGACGTGAAAAAGTGTTGCTGAGGCACTGAATAGAGAAACACTCCTTGTGAATTTCTCATTCCAGGATAAATCACACATAGAACAAACAGTCAGTAGGACACTTTGGGGACAAGATCCGCCCTGTTAGCTCTCTTTCTCCCGGTCGTTTTGATCGGGCCCACTTGATTTTACAAGGGCTCTGAGCAAATCCAGCTCCTTTATTGAGACCAGATCCCCACTTCTCTTCTTTTCTTTTCTTTCTTAGAGCTCCCACGTAGCATAAACAGCCCTCTTCATTAGATATCTTGTTCTCCTAATAGAACTCAAATAAAGTATGACTTTCTGTTACAGCCAGCTGGTTAACATTCAGACAAGGGCCCTTCTGTGGCACCTAAGAAAAGAAAAGAAAGCACGGAAGACAGAATGGAGGCCTAGTTATTTTTCCAGTCACATCGACGCTCGAGTGGCTGCTGCACCGTGAGTGTTATCAGCCTAAACAAATCACCAAAACCGCGGCCCTAATGCAGTCGGAGGGAACGTTGGATTTATTTTTCTTTCAGGGATACAAATGGTTTTGTAATAAAATTTCGGCACAGGCTTTTGGGGGCTTAATGGCTACCTCTTGACAAGTGTAAATGAATGGCCTGTAAGGGAGCATGAAAAGAGGGGAGGGACGAGGAAAGAGAGAAAGAGTAGTAGTAGTGGTAGCAGCGAGAAACAAGGGTTGAGATGAAACATGCTGTTCTTGCTGCTGAAACACACACACACACATCTGCGCGCAATTTCACAGTGCAAGGTATTCCCTTCCTTGTTCACTGAGACATTTTCATTAATCTACACAGCTAATGCACTCAGCTCTCTGTGTGTGTGTGTGTGTGTTGAAGCGAGCTGTTGTTGCAGTGTGTTGTGGTCTGGCAGAGGTGGTTGATGGAAATGTGCTGAGTCGGAGCCATGAGGAAGTGCAGCTGTTGAACAAAATGGTCTCACCAAGTGACTTTACATTCATGTTCTTTCTTACTTTCCTACTTTTTTTCCCCCCTCACAGCTTTAGTCTTTCCAGCTCTGTGGTAATAAACAATCACTATACATTACTGCTTAGCTTTTACAGGTGCTTCTGTGTTTGTATGACTGTGTTAAAGAGTGTAGGCGGTTGTGTGTGTGTGTGTGTGTGTGTGTGTTTGTGTGTGTAGGTAAAGCCAAGTGTATCTGTCCCTGGTGAGTTTGATTGAAATCAAATCCATTCTATCAGGCTGTGTTTACGTGACCTTAGTTCAAATGAACTACTTCAGGTCCATCCAATTCATTCTCTGTGATGGATTAATCCTGACCTGGAAACATATATATTGACATGTCTGCATCGTATAGCAGATACAAGCAGATATACTATATTTAGAGGAACCGTTTCAGAACCATATGGAACAACTGTGTGTATGTCTGTGTGTAACTGTAACTTGTTCCACAAAAGACTAGCAAAACATCCCTCTCTGACAAGGCTGCTACCATGTACTTCTGGAGTTTTTTGCATGCACGTACATGTAAACCCCACCAGGTTTAACTCTCTAACCCGCTGGCAAGTTTAAAAGGCATGTTAACTTTATAAAACTGCCAAAACAGTACAATTTATCAGAGCTAGAAACTGAAAACAAAATATTTTTCCAACTTTACTACAGTCTTTGAATTAATCATGTGTATTGGATAGTTCATGAGGAAATTTTTTAATGTTTAATTAAACATATTTCATTCCATATTACCAGTTAATTACTGTCCAAATGATTCCAGCAGTACAGTAGCATATGAGGTTTATTCATATGCTGTTTTTACATTGTGTTGCCACTGGAATTAATATTCATGGTAGCTGTCATTTTGCGTCTCGTTTTTGTTGTTTATTC
>OMNN01085696.1:0-10893 GCA_900302755.1 Chromis chromis
GTTGAACATATCAGCCTAACTAGGTAGTAATATGTTAATGTTGTGTTTACAGCTTGATAAGCTTCCTGCAAGTAGCCAGAAATGTAGCTTCACTGGTATGTGGACATAAGAATTATAAAATAGTTTAGATACGTGGATAAGTCATGATTTAAATCATAAAATGAAAGCAAAGTATATGGAAGCAATACTTGACAAAGAATTCATTCATATGCGGCCTCTCTTTCAGTTTATATACACAAGTGACTTTTTGAAAGTTGTAAGGTTTGGGATTTGTGGGGCAACGGTTAAGTCTATGGGCTACTGATCAGGTCAGAGGATCAAACCCCAATTGTTGGGCCCTTTATTATTAAAAAAAAGGGTGCAGTGGTGGCCTAGTGGTTTGTGAAGCGAACTTAGCGAGTCCCCAGACTGGCAAGATGTTGAGGTGGGAAAGTGAGACTGACCACTTGTCCCAGTCACCACCACTGTGGGCCCCTGAGCAAGGCCCTTAACCCCTGACTGCTCCCCGGGTGCTGCACCGCGGCAGCCCACTGCTCCTAGTATGTATAGTTAAGGTTAACTTTGAATAGGATGGGTCAAATGCAGAGAAGGAATTTCCCCAAGGAGATCAATAAAGGTTAGATTATTATGATTATTATTTTGTTACATATTTACACTGTTTAATTATTAAGTGATAATGGCATCTAGCATTTTAGAAATGTTCAGCAGGATCTGATGGACTAAGCTGTGCAAGCTGTAAAGATGTGGCACAGACTGTGAATTGTTGTTGAACTTGAAATCAGTTGGTACTGCACTTAAAACCTGCACTTTAAGTTCAGGTTTGCAGCTGCCTGAAGACAAACATGAACAGGTGTCACTTCCTGTCGATAAACATTTTCTGTTAGTGACAAATCTGTCAGCAGAAATGAGTTAGAACAGGCAGCTAATCTGCCAGCATGGAGCAGGTTATTCTCCGTGTTGCTGTTAATGATTTAGACTAAAATCAGTAAATTGAAGTGATCCATCTGGTTATTTTCTGGATTTTTCTTATTGTCAACAAACCCTACGTGAAGACCCACTGTGTGAGTATATGAAAGCCTGTTATAGCCTATTCCTCTGTTGTAGAGCTCCATTGTTATCCAAAATCTATTAGTGAGACACGCTGTTCCACTGTCAGAGATGTACTTTCATTATCATTGAACACACTGTAGTCTATTTTTACTCCATCTCACAAACACCATCCTGCTGTCAAATATACTAGAGCACTAAATGTGGATTCATTCATCACTTAAAATAGTCCTGAACAAATGCTAAATGTTAAAGTAACATCCACATGAATGCCAGGACCCAAGGTTTACCCTTAGAGCATTGCACTTTAACAAGATGATCAATGACATACGCTTCACCTATCAGTGCTTTTAATGTTGTAGTTGATCAGTCAGTGTATGTTTGTTAGGTGTTTTCAGAGATCCATGTCTTAAAGAGGAAGCTGTGGACTTGCAACTGAGAGCCATAAACAAGATAGGGAAGCTGATGTATTAAGAGAGACTAAGGCCCCATCCACACGAAGACGAACCCAGGCCTAAACACACAAATAGTTCATCAAACCCGTGTATCATCCACACGAAGCCGCCGTTTTGGGTCTGAAAACAATAATTTCCGAAACTAGGTCCCAGAGTGGAAAGATTTGAAAACGGTGGTTACGCGGCTCCATAGTTACGCTGTATCCGAATCTTTCCTGAAACGCTTGCGTCATAGCTCCACATCTCGATAAATGCGCATGCGCCAAACTCAGAAAAGGACTACAACTATGGCGCCGTACAGTGTTGCGTGTGTACTGCTGAAACTAGTCACCCTGTTATCGCTATTACAGCAAAATATACTTCTTCTGCATTATCACCGTGTTCACCAAACAGATATGGAAAACACAATACGCCACTTCATGTTCTATGTTTACATCGTATAAAGATTTCTGTGCATCCCTAAAGTCCAGCCGCCAGTTTCTGCTTGTTTCCGTTACGCCGTCACAGTGCCACCAACAGGCCTGGCATGTGTTTTACATCATTTTCAGGCGTATCAAGTGAATTCGTGTGGACGGACACATTTACTGAAACAGCTCTGTCTTTATGAAGAACGTTTTGAAACTATAAGCGTTTTGGCTTCGTGTGGACGGGGCCTTACCAACACGGTTGGTTTGGTATTTTTCATTTGATTTGTTGAAAAGACAAGGAAAAACTATATTTTGTAAGCCTAACTTTAGCTTTAAGGTTTTGAATTCTCTTCCTTACTCTAATACCAGCTCTATTTGTGTGTTTCCAGCTAGCCTCCTGGGAGGCGAGTCCCAATGCCATGGCCTCCAGCCACAGCTCCTCCCCAGTGCCTCGTCCTGGCAGTGGAGGCCGAGATGGGATCTACCGTAAGGACCGGGATCCCTCCCCCCCTCGCTGTCGGACAATCCGCTCCCTGCCTGATGTCTGCCCCAAGGAGCCCACCGGTGGGAAAGAATACAGTCTACATCACTTTCAGCACTAAAAACAAAACTTTATTTTTTCTTTTAAACCTTTTGAAGGTCAGAATGTAGTGAAAAAGTTCTCAGACATGTCCAAGGTGACATTTTCATTAGTCTTGTTTTGTCCAACTATCATGAAACTTAAAAACTTTCAGTTTATAACGACACAAAGTTGAGGAAAGCAGTAAATCCTCACATTTTAGAAGCTCGAGCCATTTAGTATTTGTTATGTAGTAGTTGGACAGACAGCAATAGGAGGAGCTAATCAAGGTTTTATTTTAAATTTTAATGCGGTGGCTTTGAACATGCTGACCTGCTCTCCATGTTACACTTTTGTTGCTTCATACTCTGAAAACAATATTATGCTACTTCATTTTCTCTTTAATTAGAAAAGAAGGAAGTGAGAACTGGGGAAAATCACTTCTGAGCTTTTCAAAAAATACAGCAATGCAGCATTTTGCTGTGCTGCCAAGCGACTGAGGGCAAAAGTAGCTCACTACTGGAAATGTGGCATGATAATGAAAAATACCAACATTACACAAAAGTTACTGGTAAATGTATGTTTTAGCATATTTGCCAAGGCTCCCCGCACACTGGTGGTGATGTATACCATTGTAGCAGAACACACATTTAATACTAACACATACATCTTTGCAGTTCTCATCCAAACATGGCCTACATTGTTAATTGTGGTGCTCTTGATGCTACATATCAGTTGTTACATTCCCCGGAAGTGTGGCAACAAAAGTAAATTCCACAAATACATCTTAAGTTACAGGTTTATAAGTCACTGTTATGGAAAAAATAATGCAAAAACTCAGTTAAACTTTTCCCTGAAACTGTGAAAAAAGACTGACTCCGTTTCCCTGTGATCCTGCAGGTGAGGGGCGCGGCCTGTGCAATGGACCATCCGTTGTGGCGGAGCACGACCGGTGGACAGTGTACAGCTCCAAAGTCAACCTCCCAGCTGCACTGAACGACCCGCGGCTCGCTAAACGAGAGTCTGACTTTTTTACCAAAACATGGGGGCTGGACTTTGCGGAGACCGAGGTGATGCCCTCCTTCTACCTCCCCAACATCACCAGGGAAGACTTCGGGCCCTACCTGCAGGAGACGGCTCAGGTAACACGTGTTCTAAATGATTCAGAGCGTTTCTGATTGGTGGAGGACTGATTCACTCGGCATCACAGACCTCAGTAGACTGAGCGCTGATGATGCTGGTCAAACCTTTGTGCTACTGAAGGCAAAGTTTATGCTAAGATTTCCTGAAGTTCCTGTTGTGGGTGTGTCAGGAATCCTGTTGAGGCAGTTTCAGCTCCTACAGTTTCGCTTTTCATTGGCTCAGTGCAGCAACTTTTCCAACCTTTTTTTTTTAATAAGATGTTGGTTTGGCATCTGTGTGTTTTATCTCCAGATTCAGCATACATATAGCTGTGGGGCTGGGTTGGATTTTTATCTTCTTATTCTGTGCTGTTGAAATAAAACCTTTTTGGCTTTCCTGATAGGTGGATTTGCACCACATGGTCTTTATTATAAGCTTGTATTACATGGTGGTTGAGTGGTTTAAGACCAAATACACATCATGCAACTGTGATGTTCCTGGATGTGGATTTGGAGCTGCTGTAACATGTCCCTTCCTTTGTCTCTGTCTCTGTGTTTCATGTCTCTCTATACTATCAAATAAAACCAAAATGGCCGTTAAAATCCTTATGCATTATATAAGAAAAGACCAAAGCCTATAAGGAAATTTGAATCCTGTGAGAATAGTCTGAATAGAAAACAGTTTTACATTGCTAGTTACTTCAGGAAATCAAAAATGAATAATCCACAAGCTAGGGGTGATTTTCAGCAGTGTTTCTTGGATATGAATGTTGACATGACTTCTCGTTTATATACGTTTCCCTTTGGAGTGGCATGTTTTTCTTGCTGTATTTCCTTTTAGCTTCATTCAGCTCCGGATGGTTAACCCACAGGACTGACACAGCTTATTTTCTTTCTCTCACTGCCTCTGTTTCTCCAGCACTGGGCCGATTCTTGCTGTCCTCGCTGTCTCTCTTTGTTGAGTCACATTTGCTAAATGTGGTAGCTACTAGCTAGGAGGGGACGTGCCAGTTGCGCCTGTGTGCAGGTGTAAGATAAATATGGCAAGCACATGTTAACTGACAGTGATTGGCTGTTTGTTCGTAAGGTGCTTTTTTTTTATTTGTTGGAGAGGTTATAAGCAGGTAAAGGCAGCTCCAGAGCCTTATGGACAGACTGACTGCACTCTGTGAAAGAATTATTCAGTGTAATGTTTGACCAACTCTCATACAGTAGCTCTACTTAAAGATAAGCTTCAGGTTTTGTCATGTCTGTCTTATTGCAACACCCACATGCATTGGTCACTATAGTTATTACACATTTCTGTACTGGCAGTAAATGAACACATGCAGAGGCATAGCGGCTGTGTCAGGTTCGATTCCCACCTCAGCCATTTACCGCATATCCTTCCCCACTCTCTCCTGTTTCCGACTCTATCCACTGTCCTGTCCAATAAAGGCATAAAAGGACAAATATAAATCTTTAAGAAAAACATGGCACACACCCAACGGTCCTTCCTGGTGTAAGAACAAGGAGGGAATTTTACTCTAAGAGCAATATAAATTTGGAAGATACCCACTTAACTTATCTAAGAATGATGAAACCTCATTTATATTTCAGTGTACATATGAATGCTGTTTTAAGACTTAACGTCAGTTGACTCATGAGATAGATTTAATATTGCTTTATCATTGCTAATATACCAGTGAAAGGCCGGGGATCAGATTGCTCTCTACTAATATCTATTACAGTGTTATGTTTCTTTTTTTTTTTTTTAAGTATTTTTTGGGGACTTTTTCATATGTTTATTGACAGGGTGACAGAGGGAATAGAGGAGAGTGACATGCAGCAAAGGGTCTTGAGCCGGGCTCGAACTCATGACCGTTGCTTGCGACCTGCGCCCACATGGTAATGCCTTAACTCAGCGAGCTGTACGGCGGCCCACAGCAGTGTTATGTTTCTACTTGTGTGTCATTTAGTTGATCATGATTTTGTTGCAGATA
Source organism: Chromis chromis (assembly GCA_900302755.1). Classification (NCBI taxonomy): domain Eukaryota; kingdom Metazoa; phylum Chordata; class Actinopteri; family Pomacentridae; genus Chromis; species Chromis chromis. The sequence continues at coordinate 5,572 of OMNN01085696.1, forward strand.
TTATGAAACTGTAGTGGTGCACCACAGATGGGCATATGAATGGGAAACAGTAAAACATAGAGGAGCCACAAACAACTGAGATGTGTTTGTGGCTCTGACTGTGACTAAGAACTGAATATATTGGCAGTTTCCTGTTTCCAGAAATGAGCCTCTGTATTGTAGTTTTAAATTTAGCACACATCTTGCTTTTGTTATATTTCTCTGTGGCTATACTCAGAAATATAGCGGCATCTACGGGAGAGGGGAGTAAATGAATTATTTTTTGTTGTTACTTATTACTTATGTGTAACTTATTTTGTCATTTATTTGTATTTACAGTCAGTTTTCTTAAATGTACTCAAATATGCATCACCTGTGTGTTATAGTTTATGAGCTATTTATATTTAGGCTTTTTATTACTTGTTTTCAGTTTCATGTAGCTGTAAAAAGACACCTAACTTGTTATTTTCTTTAGACTTTGAACTGGAACAGCTTCTTTCTGTTCCTGTTATACGTGTCTCGTTTTCAGAAATGTCACCATCTACTAGTCATTGTAGTGTTGTTTTCATTTCCTCCTCCAATCTTAGAATGACTACAACAGTGACTAAGACAAAAGAACAGCTGTCAGAAATTCCTCTGATGCTTCCCTTTTCCACTGCTTTATCCTTCTCATTAGACTGACAGTTGTGACCTTTGGAAGCTTTTAGTTTTCATTTATTTCACGCCACCTTCTGGCCAAACATTCCATTTGAGATAAAGATGTAAGGAAGCAGTTTTGGTTTCTCCTGTGTAATGATCATTGCACCCTCATACGGACACTGCTGCGGCTGAGGACTTGGAAGTTTTGAGTCAACTCATTCATCTTTTTGTCTTTTTATGTTTTTATTTTTAGAGGGAACGAATCCACGAACGCTGCAAGACGATCTGTCCTAACAAAGACGATGTGGACGCCGTCTCAAGTATCACCACCAACCACGGTATGAATTATTAACCAGCTAATGCTGCAGGACTCTCCCTGCTTGCATCCTCTTTTGTCCATAAAATGACCAGTGAAAACACACATTGCTTCCAGACACACATACAAACAGGGCACCAGAGTGCAACCATTTTGGTTGCATGTGCAACTAAACATTTTCATTGGTTGCACCTATGTGACCAGTCTAGTCTTACATTTAGCAGGACTATCTCTGTGTCTCTGTGGATGGCAGTCCCTCCAGGATTTTGCGCGCGTTTTTCAAGATTGTTGCGGCCTAAAATGCCTGAATTCGCGGCAGCTTTTCTAAAAAATTGCGATGTAAGTTGCGATGTTTTAAGCATATTTGTTGGGATGAAATTGCGGGAGACAGTGAAAATTGCTCCTCTCTTTCCTCTGCCTTAGTGATATCTCTCACACACTCATGCTCGCGACCTCCGATTTCATGACACATCCAACTAAATAAATTGAAGACAGCTTTGTTACTATTTTAATTTGCTATTGAATGAATCATATTTGGACATATCTGTCAGTGGTTTAAAAAGTTAATTTTACATCCTGGCACACACGTATTCACTAGGGCTGGTCCAGAATATTCGAATATTTGTTGTGTTGGTATTTGAATAGTAATTTTGACATTCGAATTGTCACGCGCGGAGGCTCCAGCATGCCGCCGAGGGTCTGGTACACCGCTGATGTATCACCGGCGTAATCTTGATATTCTAATAGTCGCTGCGGAGTGCGTTGCGAGGCTCTAGCATGCCGCCGCGGACATAGCGGACCAACTCCGCCGTCACACTCCGCTCCAATGGTCTGCTCCAACCCAAAAAATTGCAGAAAAGTCGCGGTGAACAACAAAAATTGCAAGTTGCGCAGAATTCACGGAGATTGGTTGAATTTGCGTTAATTGTTGCGATTGCAACATCGCAAATTCCTGGAGGGACTGGGATGGGCCGCCTTTCTAGATATAATCACTTAATTTTAACTTGGGAAACTTGACATTACAACATCCAGTTTCATTTTTTCAAGTAATTCTTGGCCACACAAAAGACTAGAGACTTAGCTAACTAGTTTCTACCAGTGTATGTGAGACATTAATGGAACATCTGAGTCCACAGATGCTTGTGGGGCATTTGGGGTCATCAGTAAATTATAGCATCTACCAATGCATGGAAGGCATTTCGGGAACATTGGTAAATTGTTACGTCTACTAATAGTCTGCATGTGAGACATTTTGGAGACATCAGTAAATTGTAGCATCAGAAAAACAACCTAGCTTATACTCTCTGCCTCCAAACTACATGAGTCAGTGGTCACACTGCGTCACCCACCACCACAAGTAAATTGTCAATCTGTGGGAAACACACAGATATGATAAAACAGCCAACATTAGGCATTGCATTAATTGCAAAGAGTGGCTGGGAACAGAGCTTTAGCTATCGGTGCATCGACATTCCGAATAGAAATGTTTGAAAAGCACAGAGTCTCCAAAAAACTCGTCCTGTGCCATGACAGATGCCTGGCCGGCAGAGCAGCTCTCCTCCGCGCAGTGTTTTAGTACCAGGCAGCAGTGAGGAGTCAGCAATGACAGTAAAATGTGTCACTGCTTATGATATAGCCAACCTACCTTTTACCTTACTCCAGTGAAAAAGGACGGTTTATATGCACAAAGCATCTGTCTGCATGTTTATTCCTGGTTACATGATGTGTTAAGAAATTACCAATGTATGTAAACTTGTGTTCTTTTTATTCACACTCAAAGCATCTTGTAGACATTATACAGCCATGAGTGTAAAATACATGAAAGTGCAACTAATCGAACAATGACGGATGACTGATCCAGAGCTTTTGCTGCTTCTTTCAGACAAATCCAGAGATGAGCTGGAACAAGTCCCGAAGGTACAAACACTTCTACTCTTACATTGGACGTGAACTTGTTGTTGAAAATGTATCTACTTTTTGATTTCACCCTGAAATTCCTCTTTGAATTAATCAGTGTTACAAGTGCGCTCAGATAACTTCACCTCTGCTTCCATCCCATCTCAAATCCAGGACGGGCACAAGCATGAGTCAAAAATATATTTAAAAAATGAAATTTGCCTATGAATTAAAGTCTGGCTATTTTGGAAGCATGGCTCACTGATTTTTATTGTACGTGTTAGAAAACTGATACTGAGATGTTCAGTGGTAGAAGCTGACGTATTGGTCCATTTCAGTTTTAGTCTGACTTTGGAATTGAGTTATTTCAAATGTGATGTCTCTTTTCATCTAGTCTGTATGCTGTTATTTTCCCTGTCTGTAGTTTTGTCCTGCACATGCATATTTGCAAAAAGCTGATTGAAAACTCAGTTATAAAGGCAGAGAAATCTGCAATGTCCAGGAAAAATCTACTCGAAGAAGTCAGGTTCCTCTAATCCCACTAACTTAAACAGTAACGAAATGAGTGAAGCTGACTGCAGCACTAACTTACTTACATACATACGTCTACCAGAGAGCATTGACAAGTTTATTTTTCAAGTGCGAAGCTCTTTGAAAGATAAATTTAGGTGGCATGTTTTTATTTTCATTTTTTATCTTTTTATGTTTAAAAACTGACATTGACATTTCATTTAACTCTCCAGTATCAGTACTGGTCTTGTCTCAAATTCAGATGGGCTGTAGCCTGATTTTTAATGTGAGTGTGTGATAGGTGTAGGTTTTTTTTAAAGATTTATTTTTGGCCTTTTCATGCCTTTATTATTAGAGAGGACAGGACAGTGGATAGAGTTAGAAAACGGGAGAGAGTGGGGAAGGACATGCGGTAAATGGCCCAGGTTGGACTCGAACCCGGCACAGCCGCTACGCCTCTGCATGTGGGTCATGCGACTTAACCGCTAGGCTATCGGGACGCCCCTTGATAGGTGTAGTTTTGAGTCATACAATTTTCATAACTTTGTTCCACGACTGGCGTGAAAAGTCCCCATTTCCAGCTTCTTTGTCCAGAAGCATGTTAATTAAAACATATTAAGATTTAACATGTCTAATATATTTAGTTTAATCAGGTCAGTGAACTAGCCTTATTCCCTGGGTTACAACAGGTAGTACAACTGTCTCCACACTGACCTTTGTCTGTGTCTTGAATTTTCAGATTTTTATGAAGCCGGACTTTGCCCTGGAGGACCCAGCCACCTTCAACAACGTCCTGCCCTGGTCACACTTTAACAGTGCCGGTGGAAAGAGCAGCAGAGATGTGGCTTCCTCCAAACTGCTGCAGGAAAAGGTGAACTCTCAGCAGAGCACACAGATCACTCAAAGTAGGCTCTTATCTGAATGTGAAACATTTTTAGTACGGAGAGGCCCAGTGGGGAAACAAGAGACTAATCCCATTGGTTGCATGGCAGTCATACTCCACATAAACCGTCTGTAATGTCATCCAGCCTCAGTAGACTTTTGTTCATTGAAAATGTCTCCTACGTAACCAGGAGCAGATGAACAACTTGTGACACTGATTTTCTGAGATGACATTTAAAAGATCAGTTTACTCCTTTCATCCCTGCCTTATTGAATTTATTTATTTTTGATAATTGTGAGTTGCTTTGGGTTTCACTAATTTAGTTCTGTCAAAGTGAAACTGTTGCTTAAGGAAGGATTGCAGTCATTTGGTTTTTGTAGACTAGCTTCTAAGCTAAAATACTGGTGATTAAAACGTTGTAAATAACGTGATTTATGGTCACAGAAAATGAATCAACAACAATGCTGGTAATTAGTTGTTGCCTTAAACAAGGAAAAACTCCAAACATGAAGAGAATGGAAGGGTTTGCTGCCTTTCTATCATTGAAAATGAAGTGTAGTGGAGCATGCCAAAGGATATATCCAAATCAATTTCCCATTTTATAATGGCAACCATCCAAACTCTAAAGACGTTCAGTTGACTATCAAATAAGATGAAGAAATGTAGGAAATGTAACAGTTGAAAAGGTGAAACTATTATGAATTTTTGGGATTACCTTAAAGATGAATTCCAAAGCAGTGACTGATTATCATTCTGGCTGTGATCTGTTTATCAGCTGATCATTTCAGCTCTACCTTTTAGCAATTCTTAACAACAGACCCTTGTTTCTGGGAGGTCTTACCAGAAAACGAAGTTGTTAATTTGTAGCACTGTTGCGTTAGCAAAGGAAGGCATCTAAAAGTGCATTTTTTTGTGTGCAAATATTAATCACATTCTGCATGTGTTCTTTCCTCCAGCTGAGCCACTACCTGGATGTGGTTGAGGTGAGCATTGCTCGACAGATCTCGCTGCGCTCCGAGGCCTTTTTTCACGCCATGTCCTCGCAGCACGAGTTACAGGACCGGCTGCAGGAGACGCAGCGGGCTGTGGCTGTCCTGCG
>OMNN01085697.1:0-10241 GCA_900302755.1 Chromis chromis
GTATTTATAAAGCCCGTATCAGTTTTGTACTCCCTTACATTACTTTATAACTGTCTTTTCATGTAGGACCCTTCTGAACATGCTCAAATGATTGGATTTTTGCTGCAGATGTCAACTGTTTTTACTGAATTCGGAAAATCCTGTTTAACTCACTGTGTACCGGCAACCTGGAATAAGCTGCAGAACAATCTACAGTACAGTCTGCATTGACCCATCCTATTCAAAGTTAACCTTAATTATACATACTAGGAGCAGTGGGCTGCCGCGGTGCAGCGCCCGGGAAGCAGTCAGGGGTTAAGGGCCTTGCTCAAGGGCCCACAATGGTGGTGACTGGGACAAGCGGTCACTCTCACTTTCCCACCTCAACCTCTTGCCAGTCCGGGGGCTCGAACCGGCAACCCACCGGGTAAAGTTCGATTCACAAACCACTAATTGGTTTCCATACTTGTCTCCTCTCTGCTCTGGAAACACTGCCTGCAGTTCAGTTGATTACTCTGAATTGTTGTCACGTGACTACTGGTCACAGCTGAGTGACTTCAGGCCTCCCTGATGCGCTGAGGAGTGAATTTTTATTTTTTTTTATTTTTTATTTTTTTACAGAATCTGAATCTGCTGAATATTTAAATGAGACATGTAAATTGAAGCATTATGATGAAATATCACAACTTTAGATTTGATTATTTCCCTAATTGAATAGAACATATCAGATGATTAGTTCAAAGACTATCAAAAAGTTGAAAATCTGATGATTCTTTCTGTTTTTACATTTTCTGGCTGATAAATTGAGTCACTTTAGTGATTTTTATAAAGAAAAACGTATCTTTCAAACATGCTGGCAGGTTTCGCTGTTCAGAGGCTTAATAAGGAAAAACTGGAACGATCCTTTAGAGAAAAGTTCCTCCCTTCCAACTAAAGAGTTCATCCTGTAAACCCTCTTTTCATATCAAATCAGATGCGATGTTTGCTGCCTTCAATCACAGCCCTCAGAGACGCAAATCTACCTCCTGCCTGAGCTTGGCGACCTTTTCTTCTCCCAGAGTCCTTCACGCCAGCGGCTCCTCCGGAGGCCTGTCAGAGTTTATCCATCAGGAGGCTGCAGATCGCTGCTGAAGCCTCACAGTGACAGCAGAATGAGCCGAGGTAATGGACAAGGACAGACACTGCTCCACCTCCAAACAACCAGACAGAGAGAATTCTTATTTGTTTTTGTGTCTCCCGAATGTCTTCTTTCTTATGAGGATGAGACTCGAGGAGAATCTCAATTTCAGTGCAGCAGATTGGAGACAGACGAGCTGTCAGGATGATGGCAGGTGATGTTTGGAGAAGTCATCTGTATGCAGGAGACTTCTGGGCAAAGGCTCAATGTTTTCTCTCATCTGTTGGGCTGACGTGGCTGTGTGTGCCTCTGTGTATGAACCATACAGTTTTATAACCTCAGTTTGTTTATATAGATAAAAATCTGTCCCATATGGTGCACTAAAACTATACTTTAATGTTTTTTTGCTCGAGGCACAGACGCTATTTCTGTAGAGCAGAAACCTGATAATAAATGAAAAACATGAGGATCTCCTAAACAAGAATTAATATCAACAGAGAAAATACTAATTATTATTATTATTATGTCTTTGCTGCTTAAATATATGACCTAACTACATTTACAGTATACAACAGAAGTGTGCAAAATCACCTAAATGTCAAATCATTTCAAATTGCATCACCTCTTAATACCTGCAATATTTTAAACAGTAAAACATTTTCTCTAATGAGCAATCCAAAAAATAATTGAGAACGACTATATTGAAAATTCAGGCCCGAAGTAGAAACTTTCTCAGTTTTGGACCTATGGACTGGACCTATGGTCTATCTATGTCTGCATCATGGCTCCACATGGAAAACAAGTGAACAGAGGACGTGAAAAGTCTGACTGTGAGACTTCACAAAGATGGAAAAGGAACTAAGAATCAGTGAACCACAGTGTGAGCAGTAATCAGGAGGTATAGAAGGAGCCATAGTACCACTAATCAGAGCTGCAGTGGTCGTCCTCCTAAAATGACTCCACAGACAGTGAACTACTTTCACAATCTAGCAGTGAAAAACAGTCAGCAGCTGCTTCACACTTGGCACAGGGTTATCAGTGGAAATCAGAGTTTGTGTGAAGCTCAGACAGTGAAGGACGCTTCAGAACATCAACCTCTATGGAGGGCAAGAACAAAATCTGGTTGCTGCTCAGAACAAAACGTCCAGATGAAAGTTTGCTAAAGAATATGAAGCCTGATGAACGTTGGAGAACATCCTTTGGTCAGATAAGATAAATTTGTTGGGCTCAGATTGAGTCCAGCATGTTTGGTGTGAAACTGAGCAGGACTACCACAGTGAATGCATAGTCCTGACAGTGAAGCACGAAGTTGGGAGTGCATTTATAGATGCACCATGAATGTCTGTGGATAAACCAAAATACTGGCTCACAAGATGAGTCCCAGTCTGCAGACGCTGGAAGAAGAGGAACGTTCCAGCATGAGAACCATCCAAAGAACAAAGAGTATCTACACAAGAACAAAATATTTTCCTAAAATGACTCAAAACTTCTCCAGAGTCACTTAAATTTTGTCCAAACTGACTTCATAATGACTCAAAGTTAAGTTGCCTTTAAATGCTAAATAGGAAGCTAACTTCAGTGTCGTTCCACGCTGGGATTGTGATGTAAAATCTTGCCTGATGTCCTGTCAAACCCATGAAATCTCCACAGTGTCACCTTCACATGAACTTAAACATCCTTTATGTTTTATGAATCTGACATGTGGTTCATTCTTTCTGCAGGGAGCGGTACTCACTTTTAATGGGAGTGAATGTAAACATAGAAACCAGATTTGTTTTTGGAAGCAGACTGAATGTTTTTTTTACTGAAGGTTTGAGAAAATTCACAGTTGAGGAAACAGAAAAAATGCATAAATTTAAATTTTTATTGTTTTTTGTTGGTTTTTTTAAACTGTGAAAATTAAAGGAGTCTAAATGTCCATAGTTCCCACTCTCACAGATAAAGTTGATTATTCTAAAATATAAAATACACCCATTAAAAATGACTTCTAAAGCTCCAGTGTGTCTGCTCCTGAGTATTTTGATGTAAAGAGATTTCTGACACCTGCTGCACCACTTAAACCGAAACATATTTAACAAGTATCTCACAGATTTTTTGAGATTCAAGTGTTTTCATACAAATCTGAAGTTTACTGCTGCAGCCTTTGTACTCCTGCAGAAAGCACAATCATTCTTAGTCGAGATGAATCCCACTGATGTTGTGTGGACTTCCTGCTGCGACTGGCTTTCTCTCCCACTGTGAGCACTGGAAACCTGCTGCATTATTTAAAAATCAGCCTCCTGGTCGCCGCTGCGGGTCCTCTAGGAAAACCCAGAACGTGACTTGGACCACACGCAGAGAGGGCGGCGAGCGGAGGCTTCACGTCTTCATCAGCGCTCCCTGGTGTCCTGACAGATGGAGGGAACAGAGCAGTAATGTTCAGCAGCCGGAGGACGACAACCTACTCTGCAACCACACAATCTGTAGGCTGAAACCCTCCAACACAACTACACAGTGTGGAGGATGCAAATCTGATGAACTCACTGCACAAAGCAAAGGATGAGGCACATACAGAAGCTGATTTTGGATTGACTCTGTAAACAAAAGCCTGTGTAACCAGCTGTATTGTTTCATTATGGTTAATTATAGTGTTTCTCTTCTGTTCTTCCTAATTCTTTTAAGCACAATAAACCCCTGAGCGCTGTGTCATGTATTTGATAGCAGTAGACACCACAATCACTGAATTTGAAATGTGACCTTCATTGTAATCAAGTTTTTTTTTTTAGATAAAAGCCAAACTGAGGGAACTTTAAATAAAGGTGATTTGTTTAGGTGAAAACATCGGCTAACATCATATGTTTAGGCTAATGTAATGGCTAACATCTTGTCTAGGCCAGTATAGCAACTAATGTAACTTAATTAGGTTAAAAAATCAGCTAAGAGTTCAGGCCTGTATAATAGCTAACATCTTGTTTAGAGCTAACATAGCAGGAAATGTTACATGTCCTGTCCTGGCCATCCGTCCTGTTTTTTATAAAATGATGAAAATGTCCTGATTTTCATTGATTTCAATCGTGCGCGTCCCCACCGGGCGCCACCGGGTGCTGCTGATTGTAACGGAGCGCCTCCGAGGCTCTAGGAAGTGGACCTATGAACTCTGATGTCACGCTTCACTCCGCCCGTGTTGGTAAACAGAAACACTAGAAAAGCACTCGGAGAGCACAGACCTCCGCCCAGCAGCTGTTACCTTCTCAGCTCCGTGGCATATACCTCAGTAAACGACACCACTGTGTTAGCTGGTTTTGTGCTGGTAACAAGCCGTCTGGGCCGCTATCAAAACAGGTAGCATGGGAGGCAGTAAACCTTGGAACTGGATCTGTTTATTTGTCACAGACACGGTGAAAGAGTACAGCGCGAGTGCCGAGCGGGACATACACACAACGCACTTCATCTACTACATTACCCATAAGCTGCTGTTAAAGGAGCAGGCTCAGGCCGGTAACAGCTCATTTCCACCCATATTGTGATTTCCGCGAGCAGCATTTTCATAATCATCTGTTCCTTGTCCCATTATCAACATTTCCTGAAAATTTCATTAAAATCCGTTCCTAACATATCAAGTTATCTTGCTAACAAACAAACAAATAAACAAACAAACAAACAAATGCCGGCAAAAACATAATCTCCACCTCCTTGGCGGAGGTAATAAAAAATCTCAGACATCACCATCGTCTAATTTTAGATGTGAGTCTGATGTAGTCTTTTGTTTTAAATACACATATTTGATTTTAAAGCGTCACCAACTTAAATTGCTGAAATTTCCTTATGTGAAGCCTCAAAGGCTGAAATATGAGGCATTTTTGAAAATCTGTTTCAGTGTTTACGGGGGGGGAAGTGAGCTTCAGTTTTGCTAAGCTACGCTAAGCTAACTGCCTCCAGCTCCATATTTCCATCCTGTTTTGCAAGAAATAAGTAAGTATTTCTCAAAATCTCAAACTATTCCTTTAAAGCAGTACGTACAGGAGGCCACTCTTCTGTTGTGTTTTTTTTTTTTTTGCTAGCACTGAATAATATCATTATTTTTTATTTTTTTAAAATATCTATACTATTGATTGTTGTTGTCTCATAAGATCTGGGAATTTGTGCAGATAAATAATTTGAGTAATTCATGCAATTCTGATCTTCAGTTTAGGTTCAGTGATGTTTACAGCAGAACTTATTAAGCTTTTGCAGCAGGAAGGAGTTAAAGGCTCCAGATAACATAACTGAACTGTGGAGCTGCTACATTAAAGCATCTAATGATAAAGTGGTAGTAGGTCACCTTGCCCAGAGGCATCGCGGCCGCGAAGGCAGCATCAGTGGAGAGTCACTCGGCTTGTCGTCCTTTTATCTCTGGCCTCATTTCAGATTCTGCTGCTGTTTCCTGCAGAGTGTGAGTGAAGGCTTCCCACTTTAGCTGCTGTCGATTAGCATAGTTATCTGAGTGGAGTACTAATTGAAGACCAGGAGGTGAGAAGGGCAAACTGAGCACAAGTGTCAGAGTTAATTTGTAGTTTTAGTGCTTTTGATATGATGTCTTTATGGGTTTGTACTAACAGATTTCTTAAAGGTCCCACATGGTGAAAATATTTTTTTATTGTGTGTTGTGGTCATTGTTGTTGTGATGGATGTGTAAAATTAAAGTTATTAAAATATGGAGACCTTCACTTCTGCCATTTCTCAAAAAATTCTAATATCTTGTTTAGGCTAAAATAACAGCTAACATATCTTATTTAGGATAATGTAATGGCTAACATCTTGTTTAGGCTAATGTAGCCACCAACATTACTTGTTTTTAGGCTAACATAGCAGGTAACATGGGCACCCCGATAGCCTAACGGTTATGTCTCGTGACCCAAGTGCTAAGGCGTAGCGGCTGTCCTGGGTTCGACTCCGACCTCGGGTGTTTACCGCATGTCCTTCCCCACTCTCTCCCGTTTCTGACTCTATCCACTGTCCTATCCAATAAAGGCATAAAAGGCCAAAAATAAATCTTTAAAAAAAAACAAAAAAAAACATAGCAGGTAACATTACTTGTTTAGGAAAATGTAAAGACTAACATCTTATTTAGGCTAATGTAGCCACCAACATTACTTGTTTTTAGGCTAACATAGCGGCTTATGTGATTTGTTTAGGATAATGTAACGGCTAACATTGTATAGGCTATTGATGCCGCCAACATTACTTGTTCATAAACTAACAAAGCAGCTAATATGACTTGTTAAGGCTAATGTAACAGCTAACAAACAGAAGTAAAATGTGACTGTATTAAAAAATTGTTGTGATACAGAAGGAATGGTGGCTAGAATATGTGTCATTTCCTCTACTTATGAAGTTAGGAGGGTTAAAACATGGCTATGCTACCTCGTCTTAGCTAACTAGGAAATTATATTTGATCAAATTTAGAAAGGAGTTTTTTTTTTTAGGACGGTGTGTATTTTATAAACTTTTTTTTTTCTGTCAAAATTACTCTGCAGTTTGAACAATATGTAATTAGCAAAATGGGACACCAACAAAATGTGCTGTGCAAATGAGAACTGATTCTTAGTCATTTTGATTTGTAATTATGTCCAATTGTAAAATTAAGTGGGCAGTAGTTTCCTAGTGGTTTGTGAAGCAAACTTGTAACCGGTGGGTCGCCGGTTCGAGTCCCTGGACTGGCAAGAGGTTGAGGCGGGAAAGTGAAAGTGACCGCTTGTCCCAGCCACCACCACTGTGGGCCCTTGAGCAAGGTCCTTAACCCCTGACTGCTCCCCGGGCGCTGCACCACGGCAGCCCACTGCTCTTAGTATGTATAGTTAAGGTTAACTTTGAATAGGATGTGTCAAATGCAGGGAAGGAATTTCCCCAAGGGGGATTAATAAAGGTTAGATTATTATGATTAAAGGTTAGCTCATCAGTTTCGTAAAGCCACGCCTACTCCATGACGTCACATCCATGTAAACTTTTGTTTTTCTTCATTAAACACGTTCAGCTGCTGGTTTGAAGTCATTTAATTTCACTTATGCTTTAAAAACACAGGTTTTAAGGCTGAAGTGTCCCAACTGACCATCATCACTGTGTGTTTAATGTATTCACAGACTGAACAGATCCTCATATACAGCAGGTCAAACACTGTTGGTGTTCAGTCGGAGTCCGACAGCAGTAGCAGCGTTTATCTCCACTGTTTCACTGTTTAACTCCGCTGTTGTACCTCCGGTGTTTGTGCTGACAGCGGGTCGACGGCTGCAGTTCACGCCGAGCATTGAGCTCCAGCCGCAGACTGAGCTGCCGGAGGCGGTAACGAAGCTTCTCCGGTCGGATGTGTGAGTTGTTCGGTCAGCAGCGGAGAGAGGAGCCGTTCAGACAGCGGAGCTCGGTGAGTTAAACCTCCAGCAGCATTAAATATCAGCCTGTAGGCGGTGTTTTTAACCACTTTAACACTATTTTCACTGTAACAAAATGCAGATTATTGGTGATTATTGATTATAGCCTCGTTTCTCTGTTGATTTGTGGTCGTTTGAACGTTAAACGGTCTGAAATATCGTCGGAAATCAATAAATGAAAACAGTGAAACAAGCTGTAAATGAGGCTAATATGACTGGAAGAGATTACCTTTTAGTAACTGCATCATCATTTATTGCTTTTTTTTCTCTTTAAGTGCCTAAAGTCTGATAAATTTGTGAATATTTAGTATTGGGACTTAAACTGAATTTAATGGTGTTAAATGTGTTTGAGCACAAACAGAAGGAACTAGTTTTATGTTAAGCAACAGTATAAATCCTGTGGGCTCAATCTGGTGACAAGTCATTAGGTTTTAAATGAATTTAAGTTGTTCTATAAACCATTCAGCATCAGTTCTTTACACCCATATTTATATCTGCATACAACAATAAATTGCAGTAGAGGATAAAACATACACTGTGAGTAATTTGCTGATATATTATGTACCTACATGTGTATGTTATGCAATTTACTAGAGCTGCAAGAATTAATCGATTGATTGTCAACTATTAAACTGATTACCAACTATTTCGATAGTCTGTTATTCAGTTTGAGCAATTATTTAAAAATGATAGTATAAATTCTGTGATCTTAATAATCAAATCATCAGTTTTTAGTAGTTTTTTGAAGTAAACAATCTAAATTCTGTGACTGCAGCTTCTTAAATGTGAATGTTTTCTGGTTTTGTTCCTCCTTAGAGACCAAACAGCTGATCGATTAATCAAGAAAATATGTGACAGTGAAAATAATCCTTAAATTTACAGTCTATTATACACAGTAATTTGTTTTTCAGTTTTTAATCACTAAATTCTTTGTCCAACATTTTGTGTCGGGCTGCAGCTAATGATTATTATCAATCAATCTGCTGATCAGATTCAGATTTGCTGTATTTCTCGTGTGTTTCATGCACTTTGCAGAACAAAAAGGTGTTTCTTTGTGGGAATCTGTGCAGCCAAACACAGAGAACAAACAAAAGGACTGACACATTTGCACTTAATGCACTTTTGCACATTTTTATTCTGTAATAAATCAGACAGAAATACTAATTCAGCCTAAACTCCAGCTTTTGTTCCCTGTGACTGAGTCCTGTAAGGGTCTGATTCACCAGAGAAGACAAACAAAGGAGAGTTTTTTAAAGCTCAGCTGCTGTGAACAGAGAATCTGTGTCAAGACGACTAATATTAATAGATCCAAAGCACCTTCAATTTAAAAAGACAACATTATCTGAGCATAAAGAGTGCCCTAAATCAGGGCAGGGTGCTGCATTGTGTGTCTGTGTGCTGGTTGTGTTTATGCAGTTGTATGGTGCACTGATTTATTTGTTGTGCCACGATATTTAGAGTTTCTTTACCATTTATAATCTCCTGTCATTGCAGCTCTGTGTCCTCTCTGTGTTCTCTCTGAATCTGAACCTGCCCAGTCAGAAGGATTGTTGTTGGCTTTTCCCTGCAGAGTCGAATCAATACAGAGTTCGTCAGTGTTTAGTATCATGAACACCTCTGCACAAATCTGTCCACAGCTGATGTTAATTTGGATAAATTAGGCTACAGTTTGCTTTTAAAGACACAGTGTGAAGAAAGTCCAGTGTTTATCTTCTTAACGTGTCGATTGGTGTTTTTTATCTGCTGGACGACACATCAGGAGTGAAAGTTTCCACCTTAAAACTGCAGGATAGCGATGACAGATTCAGACTTCTAGAGTTTCATACATCACAAACCTAAAGAACCAATCCTGTCAGCTGCAGAGTGGAACTTTATTTATCATTATTCTTTTTTTTAAAAAGATTTATTTTTGACTTTTCACCTTTATTCGATAGGACAGTGGATAGAGTCGGAAACAGGAGAGAGTGGGGAAGGACATGCGGTAAATGCCCGAGGTCGGACTCGAACCTGGGTCAACCGCTACGTCTCTGCATGTGGGTCACGCGACATAACCATTAGGCTATCGGGGCGCCCCATTTATCATTATTCTTCTAAAGAATCAGGTTTTAGGATGCACAGCTGAATTACTGCAATATTACAACTTGTCTGTATTTAGTGTAGATGGATAGATGGACAGATGGATGGATAGATGGATAGATGGATGATAGATGGATAGATGGATGGATGGATAGATGGATAGATGATAGATGGATGATAGATGGATAGATGGATGATAGATGGATAGATGGATGGATGGATAGATGATAGATGGATGATAGATGGATAGATGGATGATAGATGGATGATAGATGGATAGATGGATGGATGGATAGATTGATAGATGGATGGATAGATGGATAGATGGATGATAGATGGATGATAGATAGATGGATGGATGGATGGATGGATAGATGGATGATAGATGGATAGATGGATGATAGATAGATGGATGGATAGATGGATAGATGGATGATAGATGGATAGATGGATGATAGATGGATAGATGGATGGATGGATAGATTGATAGATGGATGGATAGATGGATAGATGGATGATAGATGGATAGATGGATGATAGATAGATAGATAGATGGATAGATGGATGATAGATGGATAGATGGATGATGGATAGATGGATAGATAGGTAGATACTAGATAGATGGATGGATGGATGGATGGATGGATAGATGGATGGATAGATGGATGATAGATGGATAGATGGAT
>OMNN01085701.1:0-12198 GCA_900302755.1 Chromis chromis
GGAGCAGAGTTTCTCCTGTTTCTTGTTAATTTGTGGAAGCACCGGGTCTGCCTGGTCTCGACTGGTGCAGGGTTTATGCTGTTCCTTTATAATTTGTGGAAGCTCTGGATTTGCCTGGTTCTGACTGGTGCAGAGTGCCTCCTGTTCCTTGTTAATTTGTGGAAGCTCTGGGTTTGCCTGGTTCTGACTGGTGCAGAGTGCCTCCTGTTCCTTGTTAATTTGTGGAAGCTCTGGGTTTGCCTGGTTCTGACTGGTGCAGAGTGCCTCCTGTTCATTGTTAATTTGTGGAAGCTCTGGGTGTGCCTGGTGACGTCTCTTTTTTGGCATCAGCTGGGCACGTCTACTTGATCCTGAGTCTACATGCTTGCTTCTTTTCTGATCCGGGCTCTCAGCTACAGGAGTCACCACAAAGGTATCCGTCTCCTGTTTTGATCCAAGCTGCTCTTCCTCCTGACTGGTGCAGGGTTTCTCCTGTTTCTTGTTAATTTGTGGAAGCACCGGGTCTACCTGGTCTCGACTGGTGCAGGGTTTATGCTGTTCCTTTATAATTTGTGGAAGCTCTGGGTTTGCCTGGTTCTGACTGGTGCAGAGTTCCTCCTGTTCCTTTATAATTTGCGGAAGCTCTGGATTTGCCTGGTTCTGACTGGTGCAGAGTTCCTCCTGTTCCTTTATAATTTGTGGAAACTCTGGATTTGCCTGGTTCTGACTGGTGCAGAGTTCCTCCTGCTTGTCTTTAATCTGTGGAAGCTCTGGGTTTGCCTGGTCCAGACTGGTGCAGAGTTTCCCCTGTACCTTTATAATTCGTGGAAGCTCTGGGTTGGCATGGTTCAGATTGGTGAATAGTTCCTCCTGTTCCTTTATAATCTGTGGAAGCTCTGGGTTGGCCTGGTTCAGACTGGTGCAGAGTTCCTCCTGCTTTTCTTTAATCTGTGGAGGCACTGGGTCCTCATGGTCCACCATGGACTTCCTCTCAAGATTACGGGGCTGCTGGTAAATGAGAGCCTCCTCATTCTCACAGACATACAACCGTGGGAGCTCTGGAAGGACAAACAGACACAAGGTAAAGGTTACTAGTGTGACCATGGGAGAATACAAATCTGCCAGTATGTCAAAGACTGATGGTCCCCAGCAAATTCAGCTCAAGAGTACAATGTTTGATGCAAAAAGAATTTTATGGTTCATAATTGAAGTCTTAGAGCCATTACACAGCAGCAGGAATGATACCAGCATCTCCAAATGACTGGACATTTTAATCAACAGGTTTTTCCGCAATGGATATAGGATCTGTAGGAACCTAAATGCTAAACACCACTGGGTACTTTTCTACACACCACATAGACATGTTTGATGCTTATCCAGTAAAATCTAGTGATAGGTCAACCAATACCAATTGGTCGGTGCATCTATCAAGCCAAGAGAGCAAAACCCCGTATCGATGCGTGTATCGCTTTAAGGAAAATCACGTTAGTGATACAGCTAATGTGTTGCTCAGCAGCGAGGCCCCAAACTGTGTTTATAAGTAAGTGAAACATTCAACACACCAGCCCTTGTGTCGAAAGGTGGAGAGGAGACTTAAACTGTGTCTTGTGTTTTTGGAGCAGCATTTTCAACTTTGTGGATCGGATAGTATGGAGCTATCCAGAAGGAGGAAACTTTCTCTAGTCCAGGAGCAGTTTGATCTCATAACACCAAACAAGGTAAATGTTTTCCCCTTTCCTTTTTTTGCTTTTCTGCACTTTTTGTCTGAGTGAATTAAGTTCCAATACATTTCTGAAGAACTCTTCATTCGAATTATGTTTCACATTCTAATACTAATAAGGTATAATAATAATAATATTAATAATAATAATTTGGGATGTTCCGATCAGGTTTTATGCTGCTGATCACCGATACCAATCAGCCAAAGTGCCGATCACCTACCGATCACTGATACCGATCACATGCATTGACTGTAAAAAAAAAAAAACATAAAATCACCTTCGTGATCTCCGTCACGCTCCGCTCCAATTGTAAGAAGTGGCCACAAAGAGCCGGAATTCCCATCACTAGTTTGTTGTTGGTGTTTGCCGCCGCACGCCTGCGCAGTGTGAAGGAAAGTGTAGGGCAGGGGTGCCCAATCCTGGTCCTCGAGGGCCACAATCCAGCATGTTTTAGATGTCTCCCTCTTCCAACACACCTGATTCAAATGATCAGCTCATCATCAAGCTCTGCAGAAGCCTGATAACGATCCTGATCATTTGAATCAGGTGTGTTGGAAGAGGGAAACATCTAAAACATGCAGGATAGTGGCCCTCGAGGACCAGGATTGGGCACCCCTGGTGTAGGGGGACACTGCCGCCTGCATCCTGTAGAGGCTCTGTGTGCAGTGTAAAGTATGAGCTACTACAGGTGATCGTTTTTTGTGATCGGCAATGAAAGGCAGTGATCGGTGATCACATACTTTTCCACGGAGATCGGCCGATAATTATCGGTGCTGATCAATCGGAGCACCACTAATAATAATAATTTTACCTTTATTGATCCCTTGGGGATTTTCCGCATTTGACCCATCCTACTATACATTCGTCTGTCGGCTGCTGATGTATTTTTGACTAGTATATATATTCCTTGCCATTTCATAAAACAAATATTTTACTTTTTGACTCCAAGCTTCTATAAAGCAAGCGGTGGATGAGGCTGTGGTGAATTTGATCATCACAGACTGCCAGCAGCTTAGTATTGTGGAAGATGAGGGATTCTGAGACCTGATGAACCTCGTTGAGCCCTCATATGTTCTGCCAACCAGAAAGGTATGTAAAAAGGCATGCAATGCATATGTAATCTATTTAATTATAATTGATATATATACACATGCACTCTAATTGTTTTTTTGTTTGTTTGTTTTAAATTTTAGGCCATCAAAGAGATGGTGAGCCAGAGATATGAAGAGGAAAAAGAGAAAGCCAAGAAAGAAATAGAGAAGGCAGTTGCAGTCAGTTGAACGTGGACATCAGTAAACATGGAGGCCTACCTGGCTGTAACTTGCCACTATAATAATAACAATAATGATAATAATAAACTTTATTTATAATGCACTTTACATTTCGAGACAAACACTACATCAATGACAGCCATAAGCTGTGTACATCAGTTTTGGGAGTACAACACTTCCCACAAACCCATACAGCGGAAAATATGGCCCCAGTGAAGAAGGGTAAGTGGGTCATAGCTGACAAAGTGAGATGTCTTGTCACAGATGCAGCATCAAACATGAAAGCATCAAAATTCTGCAAATTAGAAACATAATATGCACTGCAAATTTTAAAGCATGCGATGCTTTAAATTTAATTGTCAAAAAGTCATGTGATCAAGTAGCAACACTCACCAATATACAAAACAAAACGAAGCAAATAGTAACCTATTTTAGATCAACTACCACAGCTAAGGAGAAGCTGGCTCCAATGGGAAGGCCACTGCTGAAACTTTTGAATGAAGTCCCAACCAGATGGAACAGCACATACCATATGCTGGAAAGGGTCACATAGACACTCTGCAGTCTAGAGTCACTTAGTGTGACACTTTCTACAATGTTGGACCCAAGATACAAAGTCTTTGATTTCTAAGTCCCTCCAGAGCCAACGAGGTAGTTAAACGTTTGAAAGCGGAGTGTGCAGCTGAAATGAGGACCCTGAGCAGACCCCATCAGCTGCTACTTGAGCAACATGGGAAGAGTCACAAGCTGGACCTTCATCCTAACTGTTACCATCAGCACCCTGTTCAGGCATGTGATGTACTTGTTAATTCTGTTTCTTTAACTCATGTGTCATGTGATTTACAATTTATTACTAACAAAGACGTATTGTATTGTTTTCCTAGGTAACAATCTGTGGCAGAAGCTGGATTCAGACGTCTTAGAAAGCAGGATGAATTCAAATGCGACTGCAGACAGCATAATTGAGTTCCAGCGGTACCTGTCCGAGAGCAACATTCCAAGAACGTAAGATCCACTGGAATACTGGAAAAATCAGAGACATACCTATCCACAGCTCCACAAACATGTGAGAGAGTATTCTCCAAAGCAGGAGAACTGGTTTCAAAGAGACAAAATCGCCTTGGGCCTAACATGCTGCAAAAACTCCTGTTTCTAAATAAAAAAGCATAAACCTTGCCTCATCCCTTCAATAACATGTTCACAAGCACCCACATTTTATGAGTTTTCCAAAACTTTCACTTTAATTTTACATTTTCCCTTATATTCCATTGCTACTTTTTTTTTGTCAATTCTGTAATTGCTGTATTAGGCAGTCATATTACATTGGCTATATTCAAAATAATTTGAATACACACACTTTTCTTTCATTCAGTCAACACTTGTTCAGTGGCAGTCATTATCCATGTTGCCTGTAATGATTTATTAAGTCCAGCAGATGTCGCCCATGAGTGATACACCAACACAGTGTCAACACAGGTGCTACACACCCCATGAGATGTCATCAAACCATCACTAGTCAAATCTGTCTGAAAAAAGCAGCTGTCCCTTTGAGCTTTCAAAGCTGTCAGGACATTTTCATTTAATGGAAGCTTTTACTTTACTGTTGGTTATTGTACTAATAGTGAAATACAATATGCGAACAGTGGAATGCAGTTGAACACATTACTTCTATAATCTCTAACTCTGTATGCGCACTTTCTTTAGTTCATCAATGATCTTTTTGCAGTTGTGGACTGAAATGACTGAATGACTGAGCCCTCTGTCTGAGTTTTAATATGAACTGTTTGATAACACAATGCAGTTGGTGTCCATGTGGAGTAGTTCAGATAAGAAGACTCTACAAGAGGCATAGCTGGAGGCAGAACAAACAGTCTGCTCTGAACAGGCAAGTTTGGTATGACGATCAAGTGTCATGTCACTTTATACCACAGGGTGTCAGTCGTGGTTGCTAATAACACTTCAGATAAGAAATAGGTAGAAGAAGAACCAGGTTGTTAACTGGTGAGCAAGCATGGAATAAAAAGTTGAAGCTAATTCCAGAAGAGCGAATGGTGCTCCTTGTGTAACCAGCAATATAACATGGTACCAGGAGTAAAACCATACTGAGGTGTATTGTGAAATTGGATTCTTTGAAACCACCAGAAAGTCTGAAATTAACCTGGAATGCCGACAACAACTGGCGCACCTTCAAGCAGCAGTTTCTACTATACATCGCGGCCATGGGGCTAGAAGCTAAGCCGGTCTTAACTGGTGATACTTGTTGTATATTTGCTGCTCCAGATGTTTCGTTCGCAGATTCATCCCGAGCAGACCTGCCTGGGTGTGTGAAGATAAAGATACTAGATAAAGAAGACCTCGCCGATAAACGTCAACATCACTAGTTAATAAAGTCTATATCATGTCAGTATCATCTACAGACACCAAAACCAAACGTGCTGGCCACAATAAAAAACACACATTTTTCAATACGGTCAGAGGATTCGAACTGATGTGATCCAGAGGTATAAATATGAGACAAGCATCTAACTCACTGTGCCACCGATTGACATGACAATCATCCTGCTTCACCTGTATAGATCTGTTTCATTCTGCCAGGTGTTCAGCACCTGATGATCATCCAGGAAACACGCCCAGATCAACTGGTGATAGTCACAACTTAACATGGGTAGTCTGTTTAATAACGAGACACATAACTAATTATTGTCTGACCAAACAAAACCCACAACACAGAAGCACATCCTCTGTTGTGTTGTGTGTCAGTCTGTGGATTCACTGGAACAGATCCACAGCAGAACCTCAAGCTTAACTCGGGTTTGTTCACTGAAACACACACAGCAGCCTCCCACCATGACAACACGCAGCATAACATCAGTTTGATTTGATGAAATACATCAGAACAAACTGAGGTCACATTGTGAAAACTTCTCACTAAGAAAACACTAAAAACATGTTCAGTCCTCCGCCCTAACCTGCCATTTCAGACAATGTTAACCGCTGACAATATAACAACAAAGGAGGAAAGGAGATATACTGTGATATATGACATAAAGTGATATACTGCAGTGGGTCCATGAAGATCATCTCAGTGTTGAAAAGTTTTCTGGCCTGGAATCAACAAAGACATTGAGAAGCTGGTCAGCAGATGCGAAACATGCCAGAAACACAGGAACAAGCAAACCAAAGAAGAGCCGATGGTGGTAGCCGAAATGCCCACAGCGCCATGCCAGAAGGTTGGAGTTGATTTGTTTAATTTTAAAGGAAAAGACTATTTGGTTGTCACTGACTCAGACTTCCCTGAAATGGCATTGTTATCAAGCACATCTTCAACCTGTGTCATAACACATTTAACATTTAACACATGTAAAATCCATCTTTGCCAGACATGGCATACCTAACACAGTTATGAGTGATAATGGGCCATGTTTCAGCAGCAGAGAATGGCAGGGTTTTGCGGAGCAATATGACTTCAAGCATGTGACATCTAATCCTTTGTATGCACAGTCAAATGGGAAAGCTATAAAGGGAGTCCACATTCTCGAACAGCTGCTGAAGAAAGCTTCTGACAGTGACTAAGATCCCTACCTTGCTCTACTGAGCTACAGAGCATCACCACTAGAGTGCTGATCTGCTGAACTGTTGATGAATCGAAAGCTACGCACCACATTGTCGAGCTTCATGAAACAAAAGAAATATCCTAAGCTCAAATGAAAGATACAACAACACAAGATGAAGCAGCAGTCATTTTATGACAGGACAGCTGAACAGCTTCCACTGCTGTCAACCAACGACACAGGATCGAGAATCCTGATGGTTGGAGGACAAAAGCCACTGTCCTGAGAGAAGTAGCTCCACGTTCGTTTACTGTGAGGACAGAGGATGGACACATCTTCAGACACAATCGCTGCAGTCTTCTTAAAACTCAAGAGACTGTCCCAAAACACTGAACTGAATCACACAAAGAATCTGAGTCCATCGTTTCACCTTCTACAGACTGTAACAACACACACATGCCGTCCTGACAAGATCTACAATAGAGATCAAAAAGCCTGAGAGACTGAACTTGTAAAACAGAGACTGTTTTAAAAAAGGTGCAACGTTCATGTTTTGAATAGTTCAAGTTATTAAGTTGAGTTGATGTATACTGTAGGGGTATGCTAACTGTTTAAAGAAGGTTGGTAAGTGCTACTGACACTGTTGCCTTGTTATTTCTCGGTTTTATCATTTACCTCAAAGAAAGGTGGATATGATGATCAAGTTTCATGTCACTTTTATACCACAGGGTGTCAGTAGTGGTTGCTAATAACACTTCAGGTAAGAAACGGGTAGAAGAAGAACCAGGGTGTTAACCGCATGGAACAAAAAGTTGAAGCTAATTCCGGAAGAGCGAATGGTGCTTCTTGTGTAACCAGCAAACATAACATTTGGTTCTTGTTAAACTGAGCTCATGCTGAATATTATTTCACTCTGTACAGTCGTATCAGGGTTAGTGAACACAAGGATTAACTTTTTAAAACTCCACACAACATGAAGTAACAGATACCACATTATGAGCCTATAATTTATTTCCCAGTGTGTCTGAATTAACTAGTTAACTATTCACCTGAACACTTTAGAATGGTGTATCTGGTGTATTTGTAATTGTTGACCATCAGAACACATACAGACCTATGGGGCTTAAGGGGATGTGAGGTTTCCAGACGACATCCAGCAGTCTGCGCTGACGATCGATCTCCTCCTTGTATTGGACGATGGTTTTTTCAAACTCTGTGAATATTTCTTCAGCAGCAGCAGTTAGTCTGTCGCTGATCAACTCTCTCAGGTGCTGAACTGAACCCATTGTTACTGTTATTGCTCTAATATCTCTCTGAGATACTACAATACAGCCGTTTTCCCGCTCAGCATTGAAGCTAACGCTGCTGCCACTTCCTCGTTCACTTTTTCTTCCTCTGCTGAGGTTTGCGGCTGAGTGGACGCAGCAGAGGAGTGTTTCTGCCCCCTACAGGTCATTGGTGGAACTTCATCTCTTTCTACATCTCTCTCTCACTGCACAGGTTTTAGCAGGGATAATACAGCTGCATTCATCAAAAAAAACGAAAAAACTGTTCTGAACAACAAGGCTACAGAGAAGAAACTAAATAGATACATAGCTAAATTAAAACAAGCACTGACATGTAATAAAAAAGTCAAATCTGTTTACATTCCAGCTGTTAGCTTGTTGAGTTTCATTTACATTTAGATTTTCCATTGCAGCACATATCACTGTTTATATTGTTGATACAGTGTCTCATACTGTTTATACTAGTCATACCATAATTTTTTCCTACATTCTATGTGTAGATTTAGAGAATAGAATAGAATATTCTTTATTGATCCCTCATTGGGGAAATTCAATTGTGATAGCAGCACCAAAAAATACAAGGAGAAATGCAAGAAAAATAACAATAATTAAGTAACAAAATACGTATGTACACAGAACATTTATTTGATATAGAATATAAATATATATAGAAAAACCAGTGCAAAAATTTGTTGTGCAAATGAGTCATGGAATTGGATGAAACCAGTTTTGTTAACATCAGCCAGTGATGCTGATGTTGCAAAGTCTTATTGCAGTTGGGAGGAATGACCTGTGGTAGTGCTCCTTCTTGCAGGGCGTCTGTGTCATTTTACCATTTATTCTTTTTATATTGTCATCTACAGCTTATTCTATTTATATACTTAATGTGATCACAGCACTTTGTTAGTACTGTTTATATTGTACCTTACTGTGGATACCCATACCGCTCATAATGCACGTTTACTGCTTCTTTTGTACTTATTGTTAGATGCTAAACTGCATCCGGTAGTCTTAACACTTTTACTCTGTGTAATGACAATATACTATATTATACTTAATATTTAAATTAGTCAGGCACTTTTATAATGAATAATATTGTGGACTCCTAATTATTTAAACTTGTTAGGTAAACCCAGAAAATACTCATTTCTCTACTGGAGAGCACTTTGACTCAGTTGCTGTTGTTTTAAATGTGCTGTATGACTATATAATAAGATCCCACTAACAAATCACACAGATGACCTATCTGGTGATAAAAGAAGAAATAAATAACATAAGGTCTTTATCAAAACAGCAGAAACTGCAACATAGCTTGCCTTTTGTTTTTTGGTGTGATAACATTTACATGTGTGTATCAGCTACTAGTAAAACCATTTGTGTGTTGCTTCAAAACATAATAATGTTGGGGAGATCTATGATGTTCGTGTTGTAAATGCTGTTCTGTTGAAATCCGCTATTTGCCAAAAGTATTGGCACACCCCTCCAAATAATTGAATTCAGGTGTTCCAATCACTTCCATTGCCACAGGTGTATAAAATCAAACACCTAGACATGCAGACTGCAATACAAACATTTGTGAAAGAATGGGTTGCTCTCAGGAGCTCAGTGGATTCAAGCATGGTATCGTGATAGGTTGTCACCTGTGCAATAAGTCCACTGGTGAAATTTCCTTGATACTAAATATTCCACGGTCAACTGTTCGTGGTATTATAACAAAGTAGAAGAAATTGGGAACAACAGCAACTCAGCCACAACCAGTTATTAATTCCAAGGGTTCACTTACTTTTTCCACTACTATTTAGAATGTTGACTGAGTGTGTTCAATAAAGACATGAAAGATCAGAATTGTTTTTGTGTTATTATTTTAGGCACATTATATTCGTCAATACCCCTGACTTAGATGAAGATCAGGTCACATTTTATGACAAATTAATGTAGAAAACCATGAAATTCCAAAAGGTTCACATACTTTTTCTTGTCACTGTACTTTAGAGACAGCAGCATGGACTCTAGCAGTATGTTCACTGCTCATGTATTTCCTCACCACTGTTCTTGAAGCACAGTCTAAAGTGACTTTAAATCTCAAAGGTCTACTTTTATCCTGCACCAGTTGTTACATGTTTCAATTTAACACATTATTTTTTCCACAGATGTTTAAGGACAATGACTTCTCACCTGTGTGGATTGTCATGTGGACTTTCAGACTACCAAGTTGACTGAAACTTTTTCCACAGGTTTTACAAGTGTATGGCTTCTCACCTGTGTGAGTTCTCATGTGGAGCAGCAAGTTATCCGGACGAGAGAAACATTTCCCACATGTTCCACATGAATGTGGCTTTTCCTCTTTGTGGATTGCTGTGTGCCTTTTATGTGCTGATGTGTCACGAAATCTTTTTCCGCAGGTGTTACAAACATATGGCTTCTCACCTGTGTGGGTTCTCATGTGGACTTTCAGAGATGTGCTATAAGTGAAACTTTTCCCACATGTTGTACAAGAATACGGCTTCACACCTGTGTGGATTGCCGAATGATATTTCAGCCGTGACAGGACATGAAATGTTTTTCCGCAGGTGTTACAAACATGTGGCTTTTCACCTGTGTGGGTTCTCATGTGGTCTTTCATGGATGTCCTATAACTGAAACTTTTCCCACACGTTGTACAAGAATATGGCTTCTCCCCTGTATGGGTTCTCATGTGGACTTTTAAAACGTATCTGCAACTAAATCTTCTCCCACAAGTATTGCAGGGGTATGGCTTCTCACCTGTGTGCGTTCTCATGTGGACAATCAATTTGCCATTTGCTATGAAACTTTTCCCACAGGTTGTACAAGAATATGGCTTCTCACTAGTATGGATTTCTGTATGCCTTGTAAATACTGCTGGGTCTGAAAATCTTTTCACAAGGTACAGCTTCTCACCTTTGTGACTTCTCATGTGGACTTTCAGCTGAGCTCTATAGCTGAAACTTTTCTCACATGATTTACAAGCAAATGGCTTCTCACCTGTATGAGTGCTGTAATGTTTCTTCATGTTGTGCCTATTTTTA
The DNA here is from genome assembly GCA_900302755.1 of Chromis chromis. NCBI lineage: Eukaryota > Metazoa > Chordata > Actinopteri > Pomacentridae > Chromis > Chromis chromis. The sequence goes on from OMNN01085701.1 coordinate 10,856, forward strand.
AAGACTTTTCCACAGACCTCACATGTTAAAGTCTTTTTCCCTGTGTCAATGTCACAGGGACTCTCAGCCATGGAAGTGTTGTCTACATTCTTACTGTGACTGTTGCTTCTGTGATGTCTCTTCTTTGGCTTCAACTTTGCATTTCTAGTTGATCCTGAGTCTACATGCTTGCTTCCTTCCTGATCTTGGCTCTCAGCTACAGAAAAGTTTTGACAGTGTAGCTGGTAACTGTTTGGTTCTGTGTCAGTATAGTCCCTTTCCTTATAAATAGGAGTTGCCATAAAGATATCACTTTCTTGATTCTGTATAAGCAGCTCTCCTTCAAGACTAGTGCAGAGTTCCTCTTGTTCATCTTGTTTGTCTTTAATCTGTGGGGATTCTGGGTCCTTCTGGTTCAGACTGGTGCAGAGTTCCTCTTGTTCCTCTTGTTCATCTTTAATCTGTGGGTATTCTGGGACCTCCAGGTTCAGACTGGTGCAGAGTTCCTCTTGCTCCTCTTTCATCTGTGGAGGCTTTGGGTCCTCCTGGTCCAGACTGGTGCATAGTTCCTCCTGTTCCTCTTTAATCTGTAGATGGCTGGGGTCCTCCTGGTGCAGACCAGAGTTCCTGTCCTGATTACAGAGCTGCAGGTCAGCAAGAACATCCTCATTCTGATACACATAGTGCAGTGGGAGTTCTAGGGACAAAGGGACACAAGAAAATGGTTACTAATGTGACGATAAGCAAACACACATCTATCAGAGTATAACTTCAGGAAACAACTACAAAGTTGCTGAGAGGCTGAGGTAGGGCCTGGTTTATCATGTATGACACACTACCAATTTTACCCAGGCCCGTCGACAGGGGGAGGACAACCGGGTATGTTGTCCCGGGCCTCAGGGCCATAGGGGCCCATGAGTGGCCCTCAATTTATTTTTCCAAACATTCGCCTATTATTTTAATGAAATCGTTGTCTATTACATTAAATGTCATTTCCTACTCAAAATATATGTAATAACTGAAACTGATTAATTTTTGTAAATATAAATGTTTTCCATTTTTGCACACCTCCCCCCGTCCTAGAAGAAAATGGTTTGACCCCGCTCTGGCGCACTGTATGCTTCGGCTACATGCCTAGCACACTGTTGCTAATGGCGACTTTCATGCTAAATCTGGAGACTTTCCTCGTCCTCTTGGCGACTTTTTTTTTGTCAAAAGCGACTTTTTCTGGTGTTATTTTAGACTCATCTAATGTTGGCGACTCTGACGTGAAAGCACGTATCGTTCTGCATCACGATCCTCAGCGGATCCTGCCGTGAGCCTCTCCCCCGTCCCAAAGCATCCACAGCCGGTCAGTCTCACAC